>JXOV01010952.1:0-11739 GCA_001014945.1 Clogmia albipunctata
TTCTTTTTTGTATGAATTTAGCGAGCTGTGTTTCTAGCTGGCGCACGTTAATTAATTAAATTATTTTCAAGAATAAATTAACATTGGTAGTTTATAATTGAGTTTTCTATTTTGTGGACAGAATTTTAATTTATGGAAGATCTCAAACACAGTATTTATGCCAAATTAATGAACAAATAATGATGCTTTTAATATTTATAATCCAGTTTAAGATAATTTAACTAGACCAATATTAATTGAAATAACAACAGTATTTGAGTAAGTCTTATTAAAATTCAATTTGAACAACTTTTGATTTTTATCGTAAAAAGATATCTAATTAATTGCAGTTTTAATACTTATTTAAGTTTGTTATTTATAATTAAATAAATAATAGATGACTAATTATTCTCTTAAGGCAAATTGCCTGTGACAAAGAAAGAAGTGAACATCTCTAGTTGAAATGAGGGACCGAAGAATAATTAATTGATTGATTGCCAATTGGAAGTGACTAAAATCAATTTCCGACCCTAATGAGTTCTGTAAGTCGACCAAGAAATCGTTTTTCTTTTATTCCATCTGAATTAGAAATCGAAATGTTTGCCTAATTTAATAAATCTTCAATTTTGGTTAATTATGGATTCGTTTTGTCGATGAAAATCATTCGTATGCGTGCTTAGGATCTATAATGAGTGTAAAAAGGAATTCCGATTCCTTTAGAGTTCTTTTTGTATTATATCTCTAAATAGTTCGAGTATATTTGTTTCCATAAAAATTTTACATAAACGTAATGGTTATTGGTTAGTGGGCGAACAACCCGGTCGGGGATTATAGCCCTTATTAATATATAATATTATGAATAAGATAATTGTCCAGATGTACGGAATTAAGTCATTAGGTGTTTGGTTGAAAGTTATACGCCCCTCCTCGTAATTCGCCCTAGCTCTCACTATCTAACACTATTTCTGATCCTAACTAACTTATTACTATCTATAAAGTAATTACTCTAAATAATTTAAAGAGCGTTTTGTTAGAAAGGATTAAGTGTTATTAGACCCGCCATTCGGCTCCGCACACCTGGGCAGTATAAGTCTGTTTACTCTCCAGAATAAGTTTAATGGTAGTAATTTGAATGGCTAGTATGGATTACCAGCTGTTTAAGAGCCAAAGCAATCATTAGTACATGTTGTGAGGGTGTTTACTCCCTACCATGTTTACTTATTTTTACTTAATTATTTTGAAATAACGATTTATTTTCATTTAAAAGCTTTAAAATAGATATTTATTTAATTAAATCAATATGAAAGTTTCAAAATATTATTTAGAAATTAGTGTGCTTAAAAACAGATCAAACCATTTTAATAAGGTGAGGCGCCTAATTAATGCGCCAAAACAGATCATTGACTAATTAGTGAACTAATCCGGGAATACTTTTCTCCCTGTTTGCCATTTGTTTTGCAACTTGGGGCTTGGGTCTATGTGTCGTCTAACAACTTGATGTTCAAACCGTTTTTCTGCACAGAGCTTGTATGTTTTTATTGAATAAACATTATCTCGATTAAATATTATTTTTGCATTAACCGTGACTGAGCAGAAAATCGCAAAAGCAGACATCCTGAATGCTCAACTAGACCGAAGTTTTGATATATAAGTACATATATGTTCCTGGGGAAATACTAATAATAAAATTCCTGCTTCATTTATTGCTGTAACCTATTAGGGGGGAACTTTTTCCTTTTCGTTGGTCTTAGCAAACAAAACTTTTACCAACTTAATTAAGTTGTCAAATTACACATGTTGAAATCATGTCGATGAAGGATTTATTCTGGATACAGAATCCGCTCCCTCTATAATCCTTTTACAAAATTATCAATACATGAACTTGTTTAAATGGGAATTTCGCAAAATTCGTACTTACCCTCGTATTTTAGTGCAGAGATTTAATACCAATATTTGCCAAGTTCTTAATCTCTTTGTTGAATTTTGCCAGCAACAATGCAAACATTATCTCATTTTTATTGGAAACGTTCCCAGAGCTCTTCTATGCAACGATACTAAAATTCTCACCTGTAACATTATACAAGAGTGGAAATGTTTTTAATTAATATTTTTTCCTCACCAATCTCCCTTTTTCTCTCACCATGCAGTAAACAGGGCGATGAAGAGCTACAACATTATCCTTCACACTAAATCAACAAGCAGCCAACGATTCTGTTACATAGGGATGTTCTACTTTTTTGCGGCGATTTTTAATCCCACCACCGATACTGCTTACCTCTGTAGTATCGCTTGCAAAACCAAACGAAAATAATACCTCCTTTGTGAATACATTATCCAAAAAGAATCATTTGTTTTGTCACAATTAGCGAACAATACAAACAATGTTTCAATTTAATTAAATTAAATTTGTGTAATAATAATCAACATTTTTAATATGATAAACTCAAAAAATTCTGACTTATTAAGAGTATTCACATACTCATCCTAATCCAGATGGGCCTAAGAGGCGCAGTTTGATTTTTAAATTGTTATATTTTTTATCGGCTTGGTTTTTTTTGCAGCTATCCTAAATTATTCCTCTTTTAGCTAATACTTAACAATAAAATCTATTCAAAATGAATTTGGAATGTGTCTGCGGGACAAAGTGTTTTATAAAATTCCAAAATCAGTATAAAATGGATATTTTTCAGAATTTTTCGAATAACACAAAAATCGTAAACTTGAATTGCTATATTTACAATGCACATCGCGAAGTAGCTCTAACAAATCCATCATTCTTTGATATCTCTGGAACCAGATGTCGCAGGAACTTCAAATTCACACATAATATTCTTCTTCTTCTACGACTCAACAACCGTTACCAGTCTAGGTCTAACCAATTGGTTTTACGTAATCGGAGTTATCAAATGCCCTATCTATTCATTGACAATCTTTCACAATTGACAATTGAATAGCATGTTTTTTTTACAAATCATTATTTTGTTATGATGTGATTAGCACCGAAATAAGACACACTTATTACGAAGAAGACCATCCCTTTCACACTTTCATCTGTATCCGTTCATTGAACAACAGCAAATTACTAGTATTGGAAAGATCTGGTTTATCTCTTCGATTCTATGCATTTCATTCAAGTTTTGAAAACCAGTCTAAATTTGAGCAAACAATGTTGATGACATTAATTGTTCGAATATTGAGGCCGGAGTATTATTTTTGTTAAATTTATTTTATATTAATCACAGAATGTTGTTAGTGAAAACGAGTAATGAAATTCGAAAGAAAAAAAATACGGTCCGATCAGGGCTCGAACCGCGGCCCTTTCGAGTTGAATTCTGTGTAACGCTTTAACTACTGCGCCACCCGGCCCACACATAATATTACTCTTAACAAATCACAATTGTATGTTAAAAATTAATTTAATTTCAAATACTTTGATATGTTTCGCAAAATTCCGAAGAAAAAAAAACGGATAAACGCACTTGTTTCACTGGTTAGCGCTATAATCGCACCCCTCTTATCTCCAATACGGGTTATTTTTAAATAATCTAATGATAGGGATAGTTAGACATTCCGAAATATTTCAAGAATTCTGTAAAAATGGGTCGCTAGGTCTTAGTAGGCCGCCAGTAGCTCTCTTTGAAAGTCTAAAACCCTGATAGAATAATGGGAAAATAGTATAAAAATTTCATAATTTAGATAAAGTAATGATGACCATCCAAAACTGTCATAGTAATATTAAAATAATAGAACAGCTAATAAATTCACAATCTCGGATAATATTTTCTGTCCTAGCGGGTTTTAAGCTATTACTCGCCGTAGCTAACAAATCGCTCGATGTATTTAACTCGAAGGATACTCTTTTAGAGATCAATAAATTCCCTACACATCGACCATATATCGTTTTGACGACTGGTTCAGAACTTACTCAAAATTTTTAATAAGCGTGCATATTAAAATATGAGATTTAGCGTAGTTACTCTCCTCTTATTCAAAGTCAGGAGATAAAAATACCAACCAAATACATAACTTACGAGCTATGAGAGATATAATAGATTCAAGTAGTAAGTCGGAACTAGTATTATAACAAGGCTAATCACCGAAAGCATTCTTATTTGAACTGTTTTAAAATTTTAATATTTACCGTTTCAACAGCCAACTGCATATAATTTGGCTATTTTTGTTCAATTTTTGGCACATTACGTTATCAGAGATCAATCTGCTTAACTGGAATGTAAGTAAATTATAGTAATAGCCTTATATTGCTTAAAATAGAAATTTATTTTACATAAATTAAAGCATACAATTGTTCCATGTCACAATAAAATAGGCATTTGCCTTATGACCAAGCGGTTAAGAGGAATTCCAACCGTTAACTTTACAAGTAAAGATTTCATTTGAAACATTTGTGAAACATATAAATTTTTAAATTTTCCTTGTAAGTAATGAAATTTAATGTGAAATTGTAAAAATTTCTGTACTCATGAGTGGAGTGCAAAAAACGTTATGTCCTTTTCGGGTATAAAGTCCTATTTTTTAACTCTGAAACGATGAAATACTAGCCGTCGTCTCGAATGTTTCACACTCGTTGAAAAACAGTTGACTTTACACCCTTGTAGCACAAATAACTATTTTAAAACGAAATACGATTTTCTTTATCTAAAATTTTCTCACTCCTTTCCTAATTTAATTAGAATAAACATTGCATTTCTGAATATGCTATTATGTTAATAAAACTATGTGTATTATTTAATTAGTAGCATTATTTCAAACAATATAGATGGGAAATATGTAGAACCTCAACTGTATTTAAACCAATAAATTAAATTTTTCAGTATTGTCTACATTCGGGCGAAATGAATATTTCATTCGAGTTATGCACAAAAAATTAATTTGCATCTATGTTCGTGTTATGTTTACAAAATTATATTTTAATTAATTGTATCTAATAAACCATTTTCGAATTAAATAAAGCAATCGCTTACGAATTGATTTATATTATTGAAATAATTAATTTACATGGCAGAAACATAAATTGTCGACCTCATCCAAACGCGGCCCTAATTGACCCATTCGTTATATTTTATTGCCACCTTCTGCTCTTCCTTCCTTCCTCCGGAGCCGGGGAAAAATTATGGATCTCCCAGAATTGTGCTTGAGCCCTATCGGAAGGGCGATTTGAAACCGGTGGCTGCTGCTCTGTTTAAAAATTTATATTCTGCAAATCGGTGTCATATTCCTTGTAGCCGTAAATTATGTCATCTTGGCAAGGAATAAAACCCATAAAGGGAGCAGCCATCGAGAAATTGGAGGCAATGGGAGGTGGCTGGCTTCAATACACATTTTACAACCAACCCAACCCAACCCACAGCAACCATGCTTAAAAGACATCTCTCAAAATTATGGCAGAAAAACTAAGGACGTAATTAAGGGTGCTGCTCTTTGGGTTTCCTCCTCTTCCCTCAGACAATCGCTTTTTGTCGTTCGAAGCAGTGGTTGTTGGCTTGGTCCATGGAAAATTTATAAACGCCAGTGAAAAACAGACCTTTCAATCAACAACATCATTTTCAAAGTGTAATCGTGTTTTTTCAAGTACAGGTCATTTAATCACTCTTTAATTAGTTTGAAAGGAAATTTTCATTAATGTATTTTTAATTAACTGATTTTTAATAGAGTTGTTTTAATTTAGGAAATATTTTATAATTTTCATTTCAGAAAATGAAAACATCACAAAATTTCAATTATTGAATATGATGTTCAGTAATAAAACTTCTAAAAAAATTTACAAAAAATAATAAAATCAACTTCTGCAAAGCTTTTTATGGCCTAATTATTTTCTGAATTTCTAACTTGAGGCAACCTAATAAATCTTTCGCCATTAAAATCAAAATTCCCTAGAATTTGGCAATAACAATAACAAATTTTATTTGAAATTGATTTATTTGCCATATTATTGGAAGATGAAATGTAAAAGGATTCGTCAAGAGTAATGCAATTTAGAAAGAACGTAAAGGGAGGAGTTTGATGATGCTATTAAGTTGATTTCTCCCCCAGCTACTTAACCCTTAGTCAGCTTCAATAAAAAGTCAAACATTAGGTCTTACTCTTTGCTCGGTAGTAATAAATATAACACAACAATGTAGTCGATAAATTGGCAATTGAAATTAGCGCATTACCAATAAATATTTCCGATAAATTGAAACTACCCCATCAAAAGTCAAGGGATTACGAGTATTCGGACCAGTTCAATTAAATTTTTATTTTTATCATCAACTGGATCGTTCTGTTGCAAAGTAAACATGCTCCATGTTTGATCTCTACCATAAAAACACTCTCTGCTTTCTCTTTTCTCTCTCTATCTCTCACTCTATTTACTCTATGCATCGCGGAATTGCAAACATTGAAGCAGTCATCATCAGGTGCTTATTTGCACAATGTTGTACGATATGGATCATAAAAACTGGCACTAAATTAGTAAATTAATTAAATATTTGTATTATGTTTTATTGGAATATCATGTGAATCGTGTTTGTCCAGGACAATCAGAGCACAGAAACTGACTGGGTGCAGGAAAGGGACCCAACCGAAATGAATTCAACTCTTTCGGAGTTCCACTTGTTAAAGCGCTTAGGGTAAGTTTTGGATTGAAAATTCAATTTAGTCGAATTTTCCGCCACTCAGTCGGTGCTCGCCAATCGAGAGGGAGGCGAATTCGATATGACAGACGGTTCTGGTTGTCATAATGTAATTTCCTGAACGACAAAATTGGTTCCTGGGATTTCGTTAAACATGATCAGCTTATCATTTTTATGAATTTCCTTCTCATTTTTTCGCCCATTGTTAGTCACTCCTCCGTATATTTGCCCAATTTATATCCATTCCGCCTTCCAGAGTTCTTTTTCTATTCTGCCTGGCTGGTCCTGCTGCTTTTACAGTCCCGATAAAATGTATTGATTTTAAATGGAAAATCATAATAACCAACAAAAAGTGTATCAGTAAATTTGTAACCAAGTCCTTTCCAGCTCGATTTAATTTTGAAATTAAATTTTCTCCAATGCTATTCTATCAAAGGACAGGTAGGTATCTCCCTGCAGAGTAGCAAAATGCCTCCAGCCAGGAGCAGTGGAAGCGTGGAATTGAGAAATTCAATACGATAAAATAATTGAATTATTTCTCACCACTTGATTGTTTTGCGAATAATAAATTTTCGGCGACACAGGCTGCCTCTCTCCGATATTGTTCTACAAGTTGTCAACACCACTTCCGCTTAGCAAAATAATAATATTGTCAGAGAAGTCTATTACAATATTTTATTTGCTTATTCGGACAAGGTCCTTTTCTTCACCGAAAAACTTGTAATAAAGTTAATAAACACCCAGAGAGGGAAACCTTTATCAATACGGTCCATAACGACAAAATAAAGAGAATAGCAGAGTAAACATAATAACTTTTGATAACAATCTTCTGCTTTACGTATCCAAGTGTGATAACGGGAATAATATGCTCTGGACGGAGGTCTTTTGGTCAACAACAACAAAAATAGAATCTAACAAATTTTCTATATTTATATAGTGAAAGAGGGAAAATAAATGGAAATTATTTCCGTACAGATATTTATGGAATTATTAACCAGACAAAGGCAATTCAATACAATTTATTATGCAATTAGGAACAAATAATATTTTACTGACGAAATCATACATTTAATATGTTAACATTTTTATTGTTAAACAAATGTATTAGCTATTTTAAAGTTTCTTAAAGTTATTTTCAGGAACGAAGTTTTGGAGTGAAATTCGCAGGATTCAAGAAGGAAATGTCCAGAATAAAATACGATGGAAGGAGATAGACGATGAAATATTTGAATATAAATTTGATTCATTTTTATAATTTTTTTTATTTATTAAAAATCTAGTAATATTCTAATTACTTGAAAAAGTGAAACATGATTTGAAAAAATGAATTTTCATAACAATTTAAGAAGTTTGTACTATTTTTTATATTAAATATATAAACGTATAATTACTAAATTTATGGTATCTTATATAGCAGTGTATATTTATCATATCCGGGGCAGAAATTAAGTGCTTTTTTACCTATCCTTTAACAATAGTTTTTACGGTGGGGCAATCTAATTTATAGTTTTACAGCGTTCCCAGCTGAAAACACTGCAATAAATCGTATTATAAATTACAATGAAATTAAATTCATGTTATTTCCATGGAAGCGTCGTTTTTACACTAAGATTACATTGGCAAACTCAAGAAATACCCCCTTTGCAATTTCATCGAAGAAATGCAAGAATGGTGTTTGCCTCTATGTGCATTTTATCGGGATGTTTGTTCCGTTTTGCCTTCGTTCCGCTGTTTATTATGCTCATTTCGGCAAATCTTTCAATGGCAATCGGTGAATTCCGTTCGAAATTCGTATCAGTTTCACATTACATTCGGTATATGGAAAATTGAACTTTTAGCAAACACTTCACTCCAATATTTTGTAGCAAGAAATGGCACAAGGATTTCGAGCTCCTTATTGAAATTGCAATCGAAGGATATATGTAAGTACCGATATTTTGGATGCCTGAAAAAAAAATCAAATATATAGTCATTTGATTGTCATGTTAAATTAATAACTGTTATTTTCTAAGAAGATGGTTTTTAACTTATCTTGAAATGAAATTTAATTAAATTAAATTATTACCTAATACTTTTAATCGCCAGAATAAAATAGAGTCCTTAAATGTTAATAGTTTTGTATGAACTAAGGTATTAATCACGAGCGTAGCGAGTGGTTTAAAGCAGTCCCGTGTGTTTAATAATACTCAAAACATGGGTTTTAATAAATTCATATTTAAAGTTTCTTAAAATTCTAAAATTTTTTTCTGTTTCATTCCTTTATTTTGCGGTGTGATGATAGATGAAACTATCTTATTATCTTTTATTTGCACGGATGGTATGAATTTAATTATTAATTTATGGTAAATTGGAGGGAAAAGATGACTGACTAAACAATCAGAACAACCAACTGGCTTTTTTATAAATTTGATTGATTTATATCACGGAGGTCAAAATTAAATAATAAAGAAAAAGCACTAGTGGTTCAAAGAATTATTTGAAGTACGTATGTAACAATCCGGCCAGTGTGTTCTTAAGCAAAGAAATACTGCCTAACTACCTGAAAAGAAGATTGAATTCGAAAGTGATAATCTGCGTCAATTACCTAGAATAGGCTAAAACGATAACACGGCTTGACTAAATTGTAATTTTTAGACATATTTCACGGCCTAATTACAGAACAAACTCTATTTGGCGATGAAGAATATTGTTCATTCGTAGATTCCGACCTCAGTTGGAGAGGCCAAAATTGTCGAATTAGACTACGAAATGATGATCCATCTTCTATATTCTCTAGACATGATAGTCTTTAAAAAGTCTTACGATGAATTAGATGTGAGTCGAATTAAAAGCGTATTGCCTATTTTGTAGACCCTGAGAAAATTAGTTATTTTTAAAAATTTATAAGCTTATAAATAAATCTTTGAGACGTTTGTGTTGAAAACAAAATCAAAAAAACATTGCACTTATACTAGTTTCTGCAAACTAATTGACCCACCCTCGTATTCTCAACAGAGTTCTATATATGTAAATCTTTTCGGATATTATTTTTATTTATAATATTTAATTTCTAAAGGCCTCGCAATGAAAGACAATTAAATTAGGGCATCGTTGTTACCCTACAAAAATTCTCACAAATATGTGTTTAAAGCAGATCATTAGTTGTTATAGACGTTATGACTAGTTTCCGAAAAAATTATAAATATTATCAAGTTTGATTAAATAAATTCATTTGGAGCAACAATTGAATTTATAGTGTAAAATCATAAATTCGTAGAATAATATGCATAAGTCGAATGAATTACAAAAGAACGACTTTAAACTTTCAATATCCAATATTGTAACGCAGATAAAATTGCAAATAACAATTGAGTCTATCGACTTTATATTGGCGAAAAGCTCCCTTTCGGCACACATAAAATAAAGCTGGTGCACAAAAGAATGTACTTTTCATTCAAAATTTATGATTGAACTGTCTGGAGACATAAAGAAAATTGACAAGGGGTTCGTGTGAAAAAGTTGTTGAGTGCAAACTATTGTCAATTTGCTTGAATTGCATGCCAGTTTCTGTTACTGCAAATTTTACTATCAATTTTCCAAATGGAAGTGTGCAAAATTTGTTGCATTTCCTGTAAAAACTGTTGAGAACAATTTTCTGATTGATTTCACAATTTGTAGTTAAACACTGTTGTTCAGTTTTTAATAATTATATAAACTTGAATATAATAGAATAATATGTGTAATCTCAAATTGATGTTTAATAAACTATCAATATTTTATATTTTATAGCTATATTTCAAAGAGAAATTATTTTTAATATTGGTTTTTAAAAATAAGGATTAATAAATGAGAAGTTATAACTTAAACGAATTATATTTCAATAAAACATCTAACAATAGATCCTGTTTCATAAACCTTTTACACGTCATTTCGTATTCTATTGCAATATTATATTATTCTGTAATCCAATCACAGAACAAAGTGACATCCATTTCATATCCAATATCAATTCCATTTGTTGTAGAGTCTGATTTCAATTATTATTATTTGCATATGCAAAATGTGTACATAATATCTTATTAAGGGATATGTGTTTTAGAGTTAGTGCACAATATGTTTACTTATTCCATTTGACTTTGATTACATACTGGTGTTTAATTCAATTCTTTGTATAAACGAATTTATGGAGAGGAAATTTATATTTGTTTAATATTATCCAAGCAATAACTTTTCACACAATTAGATACTGAGTATTATTTCAGTATAATTTAATATAATTGAAAGATTATTATATGCATATGTATCTCTTCTAAGAAATAATTTATTTGGAATAGGAATTGATAGTGAACCAACTCGGCCACAGAGGCAGGTCGAGTTGGTAGCGCACTTGACCTATGCCCAGGGGGTGCCGGGTTCGAATTCCGATCATTGCCAGGAGGTAACGCTATTCCTAATAACCTATTTTACCGTTCTTTCCACAATTCTTACAATTCTGTATTTGAAAATTTCCTATCCAAATTACTAATTTTTTATATACAAACTTTTCTCGTCGTGTTCCAATCCATTGAATGAACTTTTTAATTGTGGTAGATAATGAAACATCATCTCATAGAAAAATAGTACACAAAAACCAGTTTTCAATGGCAATGAGCTAATCACTCATTCCAATGAATCAATAAACGCGCGCCACCTAGAAGGGCAGCAAGCTAAATTCATACAAAAAAGACAGTGTGATTTGCTTTCAACTCGGTTTCAAACTGAGTCAGCTTTAAATGTATTGTATATGGAAATTACGAAATTGACACGTTCGCCATCTACACCTTTTCACACTGCAATATTCATTTCGTTCCACNTGCCGGGTTCGAATTCCGATCATTGCCAGGAGGTAACGCTATTCCTAATAACCTATTTTACCGTTCTTTCCACAATTCTTACAATTCTGTATTTGAAAATTTCCTATCCAAATTACTAATTTTTTATATACAAACTTTTCTCGTCGTGTTCCAATCCATTGAATGAACTTTTTAATTGTGGTAGATAATGAAACATCATCTCATAGAAAAATAGTACACAAAAACCAGTTTTCAATGGCAATGAGCTAATCACTCATTCCAATGAATCAATAAACGCGCGCCACCTAGAAGGGCAG
>JXOV01010958.1:0-12815 GCA_001014945.1 Clogmia albipunctata
TAAATAAATAAATAAATAAATAAATAAATATGTTTGACGTTGTTTTCATTATTTATAATAGCATCCTTTAAAAACTCAAAAGCATTTTAAATAAATGTAATTATATTGCCGAAAGTAATGCCTGTGAAATATAATTCCATCAATCTATGACAATTTTTAAATTGGCTGAGACGATGGACACGAAAATTGCCAATATTTCTCAGTCAAGCATTATTAAGAAATCTTGTTCAATCAAAGTCATAATATGGAATCCAATTAAAGTACAGAATTATAATCGATCATGATTTGTCAAATAACTTTTTCTAGAACAATTATTACAATCACTCATTTGTCTTTTCGCTCAGTTGACTTCTCAATGATAGATTGTAGACATTAGTTTTAATACGCTAATAGATAGTCGAACATTAAACTGATTTAGACTTATTGTTGTTCATAGTTTGGCAAAAAAAATAATTTTCTGAAGGTCTGCAAAATAGGATTATTTGACGACGATAAGCTCTGTTTTCGTGGTTTAGTTAAGCGTGTCTTTTTAACTTTGAAATAAAAAAGAGTTCATACTAAGTCAAGTTTTCCGAATACGAGAGACCGTTCAGCAGTACGTAGTCTATTTTGACCAATGTGTCATGAAAAACTAAGATGTGTGAGATGCGTTAGTTGGAAAAAATTATCAAACACGGGACACTTTAATCAGATAGGTTTCTTACTTTCAATATTGAGGACAAGATCTTTGCAATTATTTCATATGCATATTATCTCAGCTATCTGCGTCACTTTTAATCAGATATCTACTAATACTATGTCCTAAGGTTTTCCTTTTTTAATCAATAGAACGGGTCCTATTGATTAAAATTCGGGGGACAAATGCATATCTATACAAAAAATTCTATTGATAAGAGTGATTGATGAGATAGATACTGCCTATGAGCACTCTTAAATTTATTGAAGATTTTTTATAATAATAACTTATTTATTGGGCCTTTTTGAGATGATTTTTGATTTGGTTAAAATATGTTGAAATGCTCTTATCAAATATATATTCTTTTTGCAATATTCAGCAAGTCAGTTATTTAATTGTCAGTCCGGACTCGTAAAGACAACAATTTAACCACCATACTTTGTACCAAATCTGCCCTTATAGTTGTAATTTATAAAGATTTAACTACTCATAGAATTTCCAAAACTATTATTTATATTTTTAATAAAAATAAAATGGTAATTAAGTATTTTCATTTGCATTTTAAAATTCAATAATATGCGAAGTCTAAATATTTTAAATGGAAATAATAGGCCAATGGATAGGAAATCGAATTTAATACAAATATATCGGGTAATCTTGTAAAAATAATGCAAATTTTTCATAGGCTTTTAATAAGTGTAAAGTTTGGAATTATATTGTAGTCTTTTCATTCATTTGACTTATATACACTGAAATTATTCACTCCATAGTTTATTTTCTGTTTATTATATTACAATTCCATTTTAAACAACATTCCTTAAGATGTATCTAATTTTAAAACTTAGTAATTTTCCGGCTTTATATACGAATAGAGTACCACCTTTTGATTTTGCATGCTCAATTTGTATGATAGAATTAATTTCACATTTATCAACCCAGTCCATCAAATAAAAGTATATCAGTTGATTTGTCGACGAATTTTAATTTAAAAAATGGTCAATTAATCCAATTCATCAATGCACTTAAAAATCCATTAAAAATATTATTGATTTGTCAATATCTCGACATTATTTAATTTGTACCAAATCCGCGTCAGTCAAATTTAATTAATGGATTTTTATAAGTCAATCAATTCAGTAACATCAATCGCTCCAATATTAAAACCTTTAAATGGGCTGGTTGGGATGACTAAAATAGCTTTTAATCAAACCAATTATTTCAAACACATTTCAGATGAGCCGTAAAGTCAGATCAAAGAATGAAATTCCAAATAAAAAATTACAAATGGTAACTCAATAACTAGGATAGTGAAATATTCGTAAATTTTTTTCACTGAAATTTCATCATATTGCAATAATTTGCATCCTATCAGAAGAACAGATTTAATTGTTTATTTTATTTATGGCATTTATTTTTTTGATAAATAATTCCAAAATATACAACAAAATTGAAATGCTGTATATTAGAAAAAAAAAATTATTAATTTGTATTTTTTAAAATTAATTTTCAGTTATATTTTAAAACTAAAATTTATTTCATTTTAATGAAAATATTCAAAAAGGCGTTTTGTATTTATTACTCAGAAAGCAAAAAGAGTTTAATATTTGTATTTTAATAATTAAATTCATTTTTAATACAAAAGTAATGGAGGCTGACTCTTCGAGAAAAGTATGAGTTAAGCAGCAAAACGCCGTTTTAGGACCACGCGATTGGAAAGAACTTATCATCAACAGATAGCAATTAAGAAAGAGGATCGTAAAGACAATTAGCCTTTACAGATACAAATTTAATTTTTATTCATATATTTTAGGTAGTAAAGGAAAGTTTTGGGGCAGCGGTATAAGTTTCGTTTGATAAGGGACATTTATTATTTTTGTGTTTCCATACAATTTTTTCGGCTGAAACCCTTTTTCGGCCATGTTTTTCAATTAAAACGAAACAGGGAAAACTAAACTAAATTTTATTTTAAATTTTAATGCTTAGTATAAAAATTATTTGAAATTGAACATCTGCCTAAAAAGTAGATATTCAATATACCAATCAATGCTCAATCAATACTTATTTTAAATTGGCTTCAGTGGTTCGAATAAAATGAAATATAGGAAAATGTTCACTATCCGGAACAGAAAAATAATTTTTTTTATTCAAATATTGCACAAAAGTCACAAACATATTCTTTCTCCAAAATTTGTATAAGTATAATTTATATAGACTTAAATAGGTTAAACGTTTGATGAACTATAATTTTTACACGCTTCTTGGCCCTAATTGTTTTACAAATGACGATATATTAGATATTATTGGTCATTATTTACATAATTTGAAATAAATTTTGTTTATTTTTATCATTAAAAATATTTATTATATTTACCATTAACACTATTCTATTATTCTTTAACAAACTACATGTCACTGCTCGAATGAAATGAGTTTTCGTTATAATATTTTGTAGTTTTGATACTGTTACCATAAATTAGTGTATTAAATGTTTGTTTGTTGATCTCAAAACGATTATAAACTGAATCAAATTTAATGACAGCAAGTAAACTCTCACAATATTCAACACAGACAAGCAATACCTTCAAATGTTATGGTTAATTAACAGGAGACAATACTATGAGTTGTTTAATTAATTGTTTGTAGAATCAGAACTTTTCAAGCCGAAGCCAAAGTTACGGCAACCAACCTAGTTTTACAAAGGTTTAAACTTAATTAATTCGACTGAAGACTGGGTTAGTCCCATTTTCAAATTATTATGAACTAAGTTAGTTCAGTTAAGAAAATTGAAAAAATAAAATTATTTGTCACTTTAGACAATGACTAAATGCTTAGAACTTAAGTATTTATAAAATGTTAATGAAAAACAAAAAAACATCTTTGAATAAATATAATATTTTTACTTAAAGGTGAAATGATTTTATTTGATTATATTTAACAAATTATAGGGGAAGTATGTACAAAATGGCATGGTGTTTTGTTTTTAGATCATAATTCTCCATGGGTAGCACACAACAACGCCATATTATACAGTAATCATGTTTGGTTATCTAGTTATCAAAATTAATATCCAATTGTTGCAAATAATGAGCAGAAACAATATTATACAGCTTTAAACACAAGTCGGCGAAAATCGGTTTTTTAAAACCGTATGGACAAAATGGCATACCTCTAAATTCGATGTAATTATTGACATAATTTTACAAACAAAACCCTGTGTTCGTCTAGGAACGTATGTCAAAGAACTGTAAACCCAATACCATCAATTTACCATCCTGCTCCGGGTCTAGATCTCGAAAAAAGGTCTTTAGAGTATAAACGTGAACATATCTCTTTATTATAAGGATAAGCATTAGGAAAATTTTGTCTTCGATACTGTCTTGCCTCTAGGACTGACGATGAGTTGAGTTCTTATAAGTTCTGGGCATTTTGGCCATCTATGGACAAAATATGTTCGGTTTAATTAGATAAATGCCACTAATTGACAAAATGAGAGGTATGACTTTTTGTCCATATGTCATTTAAAAAAAAAAATTTAAAAAAATATAAATAGGAATCTATTTCTAGAAAATCTTATTTTAAGACAAAGAAGAATTCTTAATGGATAAAATAAGCACCAGGACAATATGTTAATTAGCGAAACTCTTCCAGTATGTTCAGTAGAACAAAGTGTAAATAAAAACTTATTTCGCTGGAAAAATTGTTGAGGGCCCTGGCAATAAGGCGCATGGACTAAATGCGTTCAAATTTTGGCAGGATAGCCAAAGGCATTTGGGTCACATAATAACTCAGTCAAATGCGAGCTAAAAATAGCCAAAATCCAGAAACATATCCTATGCCATTTTGTCCATGTATGCCATTTTGTACTTATTTCCCCTATATAAATTCGCAGATCAGCATCTGACGAATACTATTTTAAATTTTTCCTTGTTTTGTTTTAACCAAGTCGCCGTTTTTTCAATAAATAGTTAAATATAGTATAAACACAAAATCTGTAATCTTTTGGTAACTGTTTTTGCACACATCTTTTAAAGCTTTATTCGTTTCATATCAGTATTTCAAGTGGATTTGGAAACATCTAATAACTATAACACATGATATTATTAAAAAAGTTAATTTAATTCAAATTTTCTTTTTATAACTTAAGTATTTTAAATGTTCAGCTTTTCCTCTTTGTTAAAATTCTGTAATTCGCTTTGATAACGTTGTTATTAAAAGAGACATTTTGACTGACTAGTTTCAACTCAACAGAGAAACATGAGAAATTTTTATTTTTCTCTGGTGCACTTCAAAGGAATTATACAAAACCACAGCTGCTTTACCATCATACAAACTGCAATTGAAAAAAATAATAATTTATCTTTTTACAGACTATTCTGCAACAAAAAATGTTTCTCATAGCTCAAATACAGGTATTCGTTATTGTTTTTTGTGTTCTGTTATTTTAAATTATCTGAAGATTATTAACTAGAAATAATCGTTTGTTTTACTGTTTAAATCATATTTATTTATAAACAGGAAATCGGTGATTGAGTAATTAATGTAAAGAGTAAATTAAAGTACTTCTTTGAAGGAAAAGCCAAAGAACATTTGAAAATTTGATAGGGTAATTAACGATAAAAAATTGAAATCAAAACTTACTAAGTATTATATGATTAATTACACATAAGAAAATTGAATTACTATTAATCAAATTAAAAACTTGAATAATTAAATTTTCTATGAAGTTCCTGTGCTATTTATTTTCCGGTCGGCGAATAAATTATTAGTTGAAAGTTCTAGAAATTTCTTCTTCAAAATCAATAAATGATTAATTATTAAGTGAAATGTGGGTACTTAACCGAGTAATTAATTACTTTCATGCATTTTGGTTTTAAGTTTAGACTTAAGAGGGTTACAGTCAGTAAGTTGTTCTGAAGAAAAGAAATTTCTATTAAAACAATTAACTGAAATATTAAGTTTTAGAAATGAATAAAAAATTAAAAAAAAATATAAATACATAACTAAATCATAAGAAGAATACAAATTAAAAATACCGCCAATTAATTTTAATCTAGGAAATGAATTGAACAAGATATAATTCGTGTGTTTCAACTTAAATTTTCCATTAATTATGAAAAATACTACTTGACAATATACTATAGTTCAAAGTAATATACATTCGTCTTATTAACTTATTGGAAATTAGAAATTATTTTGATGTTTAATTTTTCAAATTGCATTTTTTTATAGAGCCAAAAAAATTACTTATATTATACAAAAGTTCTCAATTGTTTTAAGATGTAAAATTTGTAGACTTTTTAAATTACACTTAAACCCTAAAGCGTTTTTGGGAACCCATCTCATGGATTTAAATGTTGTAAATGAATACAAGTTTATCATTGCTTTTCAACAGAAAATATAGAAGAAGAAAAACGAACACAAACCTCGAAAATCTGTTGCTGGCTTGGTTTTCAATGAAAATTTCTTATCCAGTCAATTAGTTAGCCAAATTTGAAATTTATTTCATAAAATCAGTTAATTTCATAATTTAGTGTCATTAGTAAATTAAAAGCCAAACATTTCACAGTAGTTTGTGGTAATTGTCAATTTAAATTTTTGAAATGCGATTCAAATATATAATTTAATAATAAAGTCATTGAATTCTCTATCGCTGTCACAAAATAAGTTTTTTGAAATAAACAAAAAATATACCAGTTTTAGATGCTATAATAGTCATCAAAACATATAAATTTTAAACAGCTAGAGACAGCTTTTAATAGAAAACAATAATCCTCTCTTTTTCGTAGACAAAAATTTTGAAAACACAGTTGC
Organism: Clogmia albipunctata; assembly: GCA_001014945.1. Classification (NCBI taxonomy): domain Eukaryota; kingdom Metazoa; phylum Arthropoda; class Insecta; order Diptera; family Psychodidae; genus Clogmia; species Clogmia albipunctata. The sequence goes on from JXOV01010958.1 coordinate 6,488, forward strand.
AGTGAGAATTATTTCCCTGTAAAACATTGTCTCTTTTCACCCCTGAAATCTGTGTTACTTTTTTTGGATGGTGAATTTTGTAAATGTTCTAAATAATTTATTTACAAAGTCATTGCGGTGCACTAAAGCAAAAGAAGTTAATGCTTTAAGATTGATAACTTCAAAACAACTTTTCTTACATTCTTTCAAACTTTTCCATGTAAATATTTCAACAGGATGCTGTGGAACCTGAGCTTGATGAAGTTATACGAAAATGCTGTATAATAAATAATTTATAGGATTTTGCAAAAGTTTTATAACAGCTACATGAATTGTATATTTTGTTTTTTATTTTTATTTCACTGGAATGGAGTTTGAGCTGCTTATAAGATATTACAAAATTTCTTTTGCTTTGTCCAGAAACACTTTGAATACAATCCAATAAATTTGTCACTGAGATAAATGTATAAGTGGCGTGGTCGTAGACGATCGAAGGACTGCGTCCACGAAGACATCATGATATTGAAAATAAATAGGTAACCAGCAAAGATATCAGCAAACCGCCAAGAAAGGAAACGAATTGTTGCGTAGACTAAGATCCACCGAGAATTATAGACCTAGACGAAGAAGTAATTGTAAATAAAATATAGGACACCGCTTTTCTGTTTCACCCAAAAATGGTCTTCCATTTAACAGAAGATGAACAATGCAAGAAAAATTGTTAATTATTTAATATATTATCCTAGGTTTTTAGAGTGACGATTAAACTACCCAAATTACTTTTTGGAAATTATCATCGCGATAATGATGATAAAACCAATAAAATTCCGCAAAACGATTAATTGTTAATTAATTACACAATATGACAACTACATTTAATGAGTATTACGTATAATTATTACTACATTAAAACAAATCTGCTTACGCTTAATTCCATTGTTAATGTCAAGTCGTCAAGAGTAAATTAAATATTTCAAAAAATATTTATAATCAGTTAAAACCAATTAAAATAGTTTGTGGGTTTCAGACACGAATTTTTGTCCATATTACTTTATATATTTACATATACATATAGTGACAAAGGTATTTATATCCATAAATATTCACAAAGCTTTTCTCGTCACTCATGGGTTTATCCAACCTTTTACGATTATAAACTCATATATCAGTTTCAGCAACTTTCGTCATTTTACTTTTTGTAACCATTTGTCAGAAATTTATAATGTGCGATATATTGGAATTTACAGCTTTATTCCATATCTCTAGCCCGTAAAAAGACAAGAATTATGGATAATCCTTTATGAATTTATTCGTCACTGTCGTTTGCCTCATATTTATTAACATTCAGGATCACTGAGAGTCTATCTATGAAACTACAATAAAAAAAATTACAATGAAAATATTTTTAACATAATATCGTTTGAACTTAATATACTGAGTTACTTTGAAAATAGGTAAACATTTTCAAAGCCGCTCAACCCTGAATAAGTCGAACAGATTTAACACTGTTAAACCTCTGACGTCACGAGTCGTCCGTCCTACTTTGTTTTGATTTTGCACGTACCTAATCTTTCAAGTAAATCACGTGCAATAACAACCATTTGTGGCAATGTGACGATCTGTTTGAGTATTTTCATCTTATTATATTTATATTTTCATCATTATTATTTACTTCAAATTTAGGATCGTAAAAAAATTTTTATTTTAAAAATATTACTTAAGTCCAGTAATAATTGCAAATCCGAGATTTTTTCAATAAAATTGAATAACTAAAAATTTTGTTCGAATTAAGAATATGCCTTAAATTTCTACAATTTTTACATTTACTTAATGTTACGATCTGGTGGGGGACGAGATCAGATTATAGAGTTAAATGGTAGCCAATATAAAACAAACTAAAAGAATTGGACTTTAGTATAAAAGTTTTAAAAAGGTAGTTTAAGAAAATAGTTAGCGGTCAGTTTTTATAAATTTATACTACCTTTGTTGGGATAAGATTCGGGGGGCCTTATCCCAAGCAATACAAACCATAAAAATTTGGGAAAGTGCCGAGCGGGCGGAGGGTTTCCAGAACACACTGAAAATCAAACTGCTCTTGAAACACCGAATTTAAAACTTTATAAAATTATATTTAATATAATTACAATGATTAATTAAAGTTTAAAGCCAGATGGGCATACTAATAAAATGACTGCATTTCAGATGGTAATCGCACTTGTTCTAATTGTTGCGCTTCATCGCTGGAGACACAATTCGACCTCAATTAACCGTGACTCCGTACACGGCACACTTTGCTCGATTTGTGGGCTGAGATGTATTTCCATACATAATATTAGTTTATATTCTTGAATCAACAGTACGTTCCCTTTTGGTTTTTTTTTCATTCTACCTTTAACCAAACCAAGCTTTTCTATTTATGTCAACAGAATATATGATATTGTTAAAACTATATACAAAAGGACCTTTATCGTTTTCGTTCTTTTATCAAACGCAAATACGGCAAAAAGCTCAATTGAAGTGAGCTTATTAATTCCATTATTTCGTGTTGTATTTGTGATTCGATTGAAAATTCATTCACTATTGCTCATATAGAACAACAAATTGGCTTATTATGAGGACGTACTATGTTTGAATGCCAATGGTTCTCTCACGGGAAAACAAATATCAGAGTATAAAACCACGCTTACAAAAAGAGAAGGTTTGGGGAAATTGGTTATTCCTTCTCTTTTTTGTCTGCTGAGACAAAGCACTATTCTTTATATGATCACCAGCATGTTTGTAAGTTCTTAAATTAATTTTGCGTAAAACGAAAAAGTGCACAGTTTCTATAGGTTAAAGTTATAAGCGCTGTTGAAATTGGTTAGAAAAAGAAGACATTTATTTTAAAAAAAAAGTACGAATAGAAAACCATAGCAGTTTCAAACCCTTAACAATTGAAAGCATACTTAAAATTCCAATCTTTTAATAAAATTGTATTCAATCGGGAAAATCTTCAATGAAGAGATCAAAAAATTTGTTTTAGTTACATCAAATTATCGTATTATTTTTATTTCTTAATTTTTTTATCAATTTAGGTAATGTTTATGTACCTACATAAAATATTTAATTAAAATAGAAGTCAATCAAACTTTTGAATATCGGATGGAAATATTAAACTATTTTGAATTTACAAAGAAGATGAATCATTCCATTGATATGAGGCCCTTGTTTTATGCCCAAAACGAAACACTATCATATTTAGTATTTAGCACACTTGAAAATGTATGTTTGTACTAGGTGTGTAATTATGAAGCAGGAGTTTGCTCTTAGGTGGCGATGCAGTTACAGACACATCTCGTCAGTGGTGTCTAGTTATTGAATGGATATCCGACAAAGATTTCCAACTCACAATAATGCGAGTTTCATGCAATGGCATTAGTTAATTAGAGATAAACATGTAGAGTTTTGCACCAACAAATTACGATTCGCGGACAGCAATTTTTGCAACATTATTGAGCAAAAACAAAATAACAAAAAATCATGAAATTTGGGGGAAAGTTTATGGTGAACATACTCTATCTAAGCATTTAAGCCAGGAGTGGTTTACTTGTTTATGGTTTATGTTTTGAGTAGTTTCTCGATCAAACGCGTCACAAATGCAAGAACTTGCAAGTAAAAGCATCTAGAGACACTGACCAAACCATTTCTCTTCATTTGAACGCAATGAAAATGATGCGAACGTAAGCTATTGGGTGCTTTATAAATTTAAGCCATGAAAATTCAACGACATTTTTAGGTCTAATTTTGCGGGATCCTTAAAAACATACCCAGAAACGGTCAAATGAAATGCCTTTTTTTGCGGCTGTACTCCCTATGTATTATGCCTTCTGATTATCGCTTGTTGAAATGCAACTTGACGGGGCTGACCAGCACTTCGCCAATTTCGAAGAAATTAGAAAATGACTCAATGACTGGTTCTTCTTTTCAGGATTTCGGTGCATCTTTATGCAGAAGAGTAGTGGCCAGCGACTGACAATAATTTGAATAAATTTCTTGGTGTCATATGATTTTTTTCTGTACAAAAATTCCGATTTCATAATAACATACCTAGTATGTATAAATATTATACATAACAATGATATGGAAGACTTTTACAGCTTGTCGATTTCTAAAATAGGTGTAGATGAGTGGGCCAGACGCATAAATGGCTTTGGGTAACAATCTGTCAGAAGAGCAAACAAAAAGCTATGCTATTTGCATATCAGCTTAATTAGTTTCTGTTTTCAATAGGGAAAGCAATGTGCTTTTCAGAATAAAGCAAATCTAGAATCGGGTACTATGATGCTTTAAGTTTGATTGAAAGCAATTATATAGACACATATTATATAAATAATTAAAAGGGTTGTGGATGCCAGGATTAAATGTCGAAACTGTCCAGTACTTCGGCTTCCTTATTTTCCATATTTCATAAACAATATTTTATATTAATAAGGCTTAACAATGTTTTTAACCAAACCATTTTCTACAATAAACTTGTCAGAGATTGTCCAGATTCTGAAATTTGTCTTAAGCTTTCTTACTTTACTGTACATTTGCACAATAATAGGTCTTCGACGATTATATTGTCAGCTAGAAATCGTACCAAAATCCATTTTTATCTTTTCTGTTCTAATTTTTTTAATGGATTTGGTATGACCAATGATGTTAAGCATCCAGATTTCATGCCATTTAATGTAGCCAAATTGCGCTTTTTATTATTTACCATTTGGCGTTGAAATTTGTCAAAAACCTTTTGGGAAGAAATTTCGAAAGCCTATTTATCAACGTCAACACTTATCAAAAACACTTTATCGTAAATACCAACCGTTGTTCTACAATTTTTTATTTAGCAAATTTCGATTGTGATAAAAAAAAATTCAATTTAATTCAACTTTAATGTCATAATGTTTTGTAGCTTCTGGATTTAATCTAATGAATTTTTTATTTACAGCATGTGCGATTCATTTCTATGCTCTTAATAGATATTGTTTAAGCAACGGCAAACAAGTAATTTATAGAAGGAACTAAAGACCAATAAGTGGTTTCACAATGATTGTTTAATTTGCGGTAAGTTGATTAAATTGGGATAATTATTGTTCACCAAAATACTAATTGCTCTTCACAACCTATTGACTGCATTGGTACGCAAACTTTGTGGTTGCCAATTTATTATTTTGCGGTGGGGTTTATTTACTAGTTCGTGGCTAATACTTACGGTAATAATTTGATTCCGTTTTCCGCATAATTTTAGTTTTGATTTCAGGAAAAATTGATTTAAAGAAAAAATCTTTTGTTTTATTTTCTCATTTTTCGAAATAAGCGTTTTAGACTTTTAAAAATAGCTACAGGCGGCATGTTATGACATAGTGAGTCGCTATTAGCGACCTATATTTCGGAATGTCTAACTATCGTCATCATTTTTTTTTATTTCTAATGAGGTGATCCCGCAGTTTGCTTGAAGATCTATTGTGGTCCTTAAAATGTCTGCCGTCCGCAATTTGGCCCTTAGATGTTTCCATCTCTGCGAAGGTCTAGCTCTAACCAATTGGTTATTTTTACGCAATGATTGTTATCAAATGCTCTATCTGTTCATTTCCCAATCTTTCAAAATGGAATATTATTTATATAAATCATTATTTGCTTTTAAGTGCTTAGTACCAGAGCTGATGATTCAATATAGAGACTAATTTTTTGACTGGTTTTGCCACCAAAATAGAACACACATACTACGAAGAAGACCATCCCTTTCATAACTTTCTTCTGTATCCATTTATTAAACAACAGCATAGTACTAGTATTGGAAAGTTCCATTTTCTATCTCTTCGATTCTGTGCATTCCATTCCAGCTTTGAAACCCCCTCTAAGAATCACTTAGTTATTAATTTTTTTTGGAAATAAAAAATCACTGCGATCTGGTATTTGAACACACGATTCCAATTTTGTAACGCGACGATTAACCAATTACGTTTTTGCAGCCCCATCCTCATCATTAAATTATTTTAAAAATAGAACATAACGGTGATGGAGGTGGGTTTATAGCGCTGACCAATAAAAGTTTCTGGGTGAAAATTGTTGTACACAAATTATTTTCTTTTTTAAACCGGTACAAATGTAATAAAAGTGTAATACCCTTAGATGTAACGATGTTGTTCTAAATAGTAATTGTGTTGTTTTAAATGTTATAGATTGCGTTCAAATTGAAACACTTAGCCCTTCAACGGGGTCTGTGATATTAATATTAGATATCACACTAAGGGGGAATTCAGTAGGCGGTTTAAATTGAAGGTTCAGTTTTTTGGTCAGGCTAAATTAAATTATTTATTTAGGTTAA
>JXOV01010964.1:2510-21196 GCA_001014945.1 Clogmia albipunctata
TTAATATTTACCGTTTCAACAGCCATCTGCATATAATTTGGCTGTTTTAGTTCGATTTTTGGCACATTACGTAAATATCAGAGATAAATCTGCTCAGCTAATATGCTAATATAAGTAAATTATAGAAATAGCCTTATATTTCTTTAAATGGAAATTTATTTTACATAAATTAAAGCAAACAAATGTTCTACGCCCAAATAAAATAGGCATTTCCTTATGACCAAGTTGTAAAGTGAACAAAAAATCTATTAGTTTGAATTTAAACCGTTAACGGTAACTGTACAATTTTTTAATTTTCCTTGTAAATAATGAAATTTAATGTGAAATNAAAAATTTCAGTACTCATGAGTGGAGTGCAAAAACCGTTATGTCATATTCGTGTGTAAAGTCAACTGTTTTTTAACGAGTGAAACGAGTGTGAAACATTTGAACCGAAGGCGAATGTTTCATCGTTTCCGAGTTAAAAAACAGTTGAGTTTACACCCTTATAGCACAAATAACTATTTCACTTAATTCAATCACACAAACCAAAACAGTTTGAGAGAAGGGGATGACGTCACCACCCCCTTCTCTCAGGCCACAGTTTCTAAGGCAAATTATTACAACAACAAATAATCGGCATAACTTAGAATAAGTATTTTCAACGATTTTGGTACAATATTAAATTTCATAACATCATGCTGTTAAATTTTTTGTGCATTTTTGTTGCTTAAAATTGATAATATGATATTCAAATTTACTCTGTCAAACTCGTTTTTGTAAAACTAGTGGTTTTTTTTACTATTATAATGTAATAGGTATTATTTCTGTTCTTCAGAACTTCTCACATACTCTACATCGTAGGTCGAAGCTCCAGCTGGTTATTCATCTCTCTACATTTCCACAGCGGAAACGCGCTATAAGGCTGATATTTCTTCCTCTCTGAAGATACCAGGGAGTCCAGTCCGTTTGGATGTTGTTGCAACGAGAAGACAGTTGTAAGTACAATAAAATGTTCCTGTTGACAGCAATCCACGTCGCGACTCATCAAAGTAGATCACATTTTATTATAGTTATTTACGTGTACATACCGTGTAGGAAAAATGGACCATAATTAAAACAATTCTATTGATGTAAAATGTATTACATTATATTTCATAAATGAAAAAATAATTTTTCATTTAACAAATAACTTTGTTGAGAAACATTTCCTCTTTTATATCGTTTTAATACACCAGTTTTATGAAAAGGATTCCTTAAAATTCATAATGAAATTTTGTGTTCATTCACACTGGAAGCGGTAAACCGGTAATTTAGTGGAGCCGCCTAGTATTCTGCGCCAAATTTGTAGCGCAAATTAAATTATAAATACATATTTTAGTAATTTAGTGAAAACGTTAAATTATTAGCAATCATGTCAAAAAGTTTTTAAAATCTGATCTTTTAAAACTTTTTTAACCTATAAAAATAATAAAATTCTTTAAGATATTTTTAATCAAATTTCTTCATTATAAAATAGTGTCGTTTATCCATCGGGGAAAGAGTTACCTCGGACAAATGAAAACTCGGATAACACGAATTTCCATTTGCTGTGAATAAAATAATCGACTAAAACAATTTTTTTAAATTTTTGTCAATATTTTGCAATTATTTAGTGACGAAGTAAAATTGTTATGGAGAAATAAAAACTATACACGCTGAGACAATTTCGGTTCAACAAATTTACATCTAGAATAATACAGCGCTCGCACATGAGATAAATCCAGCTCTAAGCGGGATTTTATTGTAATTATTTATCCTAACAAAAAAAACAAAAATCAATAAAAAAAAAAATTCTTGACAAGGCCAACTTATCTTAAAACCTAATAAAACTCCAAAATTCTTTAAATAAAATAGCTTTATTAGCTTCTCTTGGTATGAGAATAGACAGTTGTGTGTTTGGGGTGAGTGGAACAGAAGGCGACAATTAATACGGTGTGTAAGCGAATTAATAATTATTAAGAAGAAAACAGGAGAATTACGTCATTGTGTTGACAATGTCGTCGATCTTGAGGATGGATCGGACCGTTTCTGAGGCTAATGTGATGGAGCTGGTGGAAACGAGAAGGGGTTGGACGACATTCTCTGCCAGGATATCGGTGATCGCCGCTTTTCTCACATTAATTCCCGCATTCTTCTCCCCATTGGCGTGCTTCTTCCTCAACTCAGTCACCGTTGAAATAGGATTCAATCCCGCATTTTCTGCCAAAGTCGAGGGAATCACCTCTAGAGCGTTGGCAAACGCGCGGAAGCAGTAGGCATCGACGCCTTCTACCGTTTGAGAATGAGCGGCCAATTGCAAGGCCATCTCGATTTCAGGGGCACCGCCGCCTGCGATTAAAGCTCGCTTTTTCACCAAACAACGCACCACACAAAGGGCGTCATGCAGAGATCTGTCCACTTCCTCGAGGACCAATTTATTGGACCCTCTCAGAACAATCGAAACAGTTTGTCCCGGATTTTGAATACCGGTAATTTGGACAAATTTGTTTGTTCCACTTGACACTTCCTCAACCAAGTCGGCGTTTACCAAATTGTCAGCGGTGAAGTGATCCAAGGAGGCGACGGGGCGACAGTTTAATGTTTTGCAAACAAACTCAATATCCTCTCTTTCGATGTCTTTCACCACTAAAACCTTGATTTTGTCGAGGAAGTGCTGAGCCAAATCGGAAATGGCATCCCTGAGAATGGATTTCTGGACCAAAAGTACGTTGCATCCACTCTTTTTGATCTGTTTCACAATGTTCAAAATGTACTCCCTTTCCTGCTTTAAAACACGATCCATGGCTGCGTAGTCGGAAACCACGACACTATGGTCCATGTCAGTCTTTGGGGGACTGATGCAGAACTGAATTAATCCAATTTTAGCCTTCTCCACTCGTTTAGGACCGTTTGAACCGCTCGCCCTTTGCGTGAACACTAATCCATTAATCAGCTCTGTATCTTCAATGGTACCGCCCAAAGAACGAATGCATTTGATGTTCTTCAAATCCACCGATCCAGACTTGCTCAAATCGGCCACCTTCATCACGGCATCGACGGCCAAAGGAGCCAAAATGCTGCTGTACTGCGACACAACTTTCGAGTTCAGTGAAGTCGACGCCGACTTGATCAAACTCTCCCGATCTGTCATCTCAATCGGCATTGACATTTCAGTCAAAATTTCCACAGCCTTCTTCGCGCATCGCTGGAAAGCGTCGGAAATTGCAGTTGGATGAATTCCGATTTGCAACAGCTTTTCAGCGGCGTCCAGCAAAGCTCCGGCTACTACGACAACGGATGTGGTTCCGTCTCCAGCTTCAACGTCTTGTGCCCGGGACAGCTCGACCAACATCTTGGCAGCAGGGTGCAAAACGTTCATCTGCTTCAAAATTGTCGCTCCGTCATTAGTGATCGTCACTTCACCGTTCTAAAAATTACAAAAATCATGTTTAAAAGATTCTAGATTTTATCGAGTTTCTTATTACCGCAGCCTGGATCATCTTGTCCATTCCACGGGGTCCCAAACTGGTTCGGATGGCATCAGAGACAGCTGAAATTAAAATAAAAATTCAATTAAAATTATTTAAAAGAAAGATTGGAAATAAAAATAGGGAGATCATCAAATATAAATAGTTATTTTCAACATTGTATTAAAATTACTTAGTTTTCAGCATCCGAAGAAGAAATTTTGTCGACCCGAGGGCACCGAGGGTCGATATTCTTCCGAGATGCTGAAAAGTCCAATTTCAATACAATGTTGAACAATATTTTACATTCTGAGCAAAAATAATAGCAAAAAATCGCAATTAAAGTGTGTCATCTAGTAATCATTGGAAATGACAATCATATATATTAATCAAACTTTAATCAAGCATCCCTTTGACAATTATGTCATTTTCACTTTTTACTTTGAAAATGAGTGATTCTTCTTCCAAAAAGAGTGTTGAAATGAATATTACAGCACTCAGTGGTGCAAAGTGACGTATTTCGTGGTTACTTTGACGATTGAAATGTTAATATTACACCTTCGAATAATTTAATAGTTATTTTCAACATTGTATTGAAATTGCTTAGTTTTCAGCATCCGAGGAAGAAATTTTGTCGACCCGAGGGCACCGAGGGGCGCAATTCTTCCGAGATGCTGAAAAGTCCAATTTCAATACAATGTTGAACAATATTTTACATTCTGAGCAAAAATAATAGCAAAAAATCGCAATTAAAGTGTGTCATCTAGTAATCATTGGAAATGACCATCATTTAATCAAAATTTAATCAAGCATCCCTTTGACAAAAAATAAAATACACGATAATTTAAAACAGTGAATTTATAATTATTTAAACAACGTTGGTAAAATTGATCATAATTAAACTCGATTAGAATTCTAGAATACAAATTAAATCAGCTTTTTAAAAGATACATCAATCGGTTTTTTTTACAAAATTTTATACAATTCGCTTATTTATTAGCGAAATTTAACGTAAAGAATAAGAAGACAACAAAGCACAAAAAAGGTAAAAATAAATGTTCCTTCCATGTTATTAAGATAAAAAATTATATATGTTAGTACTCGTATTTGAAAATTAATAAAATACTGATTTAGTGTATTTTCGCGGGTATTGAATGATGCATAATTAAACAGGATTGAATTATGGATTACTTTCTAGAAGAAGCATTGACAAAAAAATGTAAATATTTTTCAAAATTTCAAAATATTTCACGTCTGAGTGAAAAAGCGTCACTTTTCTCCAAAAAATGAATACTAAATTTTGACATTGGGCCAAATTTTTAAGGATTATAAATTTCTTTTTTATGTGATTCTCTACATATCAATGAAAAAGATAACATTCTATATTGAATTGCAAAAAATTTTCAGCTAGAAAATTTTGAAATTTTTGAAAAATAATATTTAAATTTTCAGAGGAATCAAAAACAGAAATTCACACTATTTCAATAGTTTCCACGAATTCAATGCTCTTCATTTTATGAACAAAATTATGATAAAACATATTTTTACCATTTCCATTTATTATAAGACAAGTGATATTTTTATGCTTTACGTTATCATAAATACATTTAATAAAAATTATTATTTTTCAAGAAAAAACTAATATGGCCACGATCTTATTACATTGACTGTAAACCTATGGAGCATAAAATTATCAACTTTTAGATTAAAATATCTTTTTGCCGTTAATGAAAATCAGAGAGAGATATCTTATTTAAATTAAAGAGTTTTAATAGTTTTATTATTCTAATTCTTACAATTGTTCTTCTTAAGTTATCTCTTCAATATAAATAATTTAATTGCTTTTTTAAATTATAATTTTACTTTTATTGTTGTACAAAGAACACATTTTCAAGGTAGTTAACCAATGAAACCTAATTTTAATTCATTTATTAATAAATATTACAAGAAATTAATAACAGAAACTTCCAGAACAAATACAGACTTCGGGCCGAAACATGACTAATTTTCGAAATGCTTCAAAACTCAATTTCTCACATAATTCCATATAGTTTTAAAGAAATATGAATTATTATAGCTAGATATCTATGTTTTCAACAATTTTGGTAAGATTTCTTCAAGAATAGACCACATTTTAATAGATTTTTTACCTTTTGCGGCATTGATGTTGCTGGTCCGGACATCAGCCGGTTTAGTTTTGTCCTTATAAGCGCCCGCCTGGGGTTTCATCGGCTTCATTGATGTGCCTTTGGGTGCCATTTGTAACAAATTAACTGTTTCAGTGGTTATTTCACTTGAAAAAGGACTATTTCCGCCGAAAAAACTTTTCTCTTCAAGAAAAACTACAAACACGTGAAGTAAAAGTCACAATTATTATTGGAGAGATTTGACGTTGACATTAGAAAAGTCAATTTGACGTTTGTTTTTTTAACCTACACGGTTTTTTATAAAGTAAGATAAAACTCGTTCTTTTTGGTAAATTCTTGGTTATTTCGATAGTTATGGTGTTTTAGATAAAAGAGTTAGGTTCTTAAGAATGTAATGAATGTGTAGTTATTGAAAATTAACAGAAATTCGAGTGACAATCAATACAAAACAATAATTCCGGTTTTCGAGTTTTTAGGTTTTCCAATAATTCATTGGTGATTAATCGGCTTTATTGTTAATTGATAGTGTAAATTGAATACTTACAATTGTGAAGCTTACTAAGTTTTATATTAAGAAAAAACACCTATGATCTTTTTATAGATTTGGAAATTTTTGGATATCTAATCCCTCATTTTTGTTTTCATTCCCCGAAAATCACGTAAGGTTTTTGTGTTATCACATGCCATTATCTAACCGGGATTCCGGTCGAATGCAGCGCAACATTAAGAGAAAACTGATGTTATCAATTACGTGCTAATTGGATTGAAGAAGGCGCGGAAAAATCTTAAACTATTGAATAATATTTTCTAAAAGACTTCAAATTGATAATTGTATTGTTTTCATTTTAAAAGGTTTTCTTCTGTTAAATAATCTCTAAAAATAACCAAATTGTATACTAAACTTCTCATATTTTCCCAATCAAACATTGTCATTAATAAAATTTATTTTTTTCCTTCAATTTTCTTGTCTTTTTCAGGAAAAGGAATGGCTTCCGGATCAACTGGATCGACATTCCCTAAATGGCAACTGGCGATATTATTGGGAGCGCCAGTTGCCCTGGGACTGGGATACCTGTACTATAAACAGACCTCGAGGGAAGAGGAGGGCGAAAATAGGAACAAGAAGAAGCTGGACAGTAAAACGATCTCGATTGACGACTCTGGAGACGCCAAAGTGGTCAATGGGGATGTGAAAGAAACTAAAGCCGTATTAACCCCGTCCCAGCAAGCGCTAGAGTACAAAAATAAGGGAAATGAACGATTCAAAGTGGGAAAATACGACGAAGCAATCGGTTATTACGATCAAGCCATTACCAGTTGTCCAGAAGACAAAAAAGAAGAGCTGGCCACATTCTATCAAAATCGAGCAGCAGCCTATGAGCAACTACAAAAGTGGTCTATGGTAAGAATAATAGAAAATTAGTTTTTACAATCTCATCGAAAAGATGGTTTCTTAAAACAAAAATTTAATTTTTCACTTTTCGCACTAGAGCAAAAAAATTATAATTTTATGTATGAAATAGTATATTTCGATGCAAGTGGTGAAATAGATGTTATTACAGCACGAACTTATTAAAATAGGTAAATGAGTGCTGTAATAACCGATTTTACATGTGTATTGAACGCTATTTTGCTTTATTCTGAAAAAATACCTGTTAATCGATAATTACTAAAAGAAACATTCGCAACGGTTTTTTTTTTCAAATTGTGGAACAAGTAATCAAATTAGGGAGAACCACCATTTATAAATAAATCTAAATTGATTAGAAAGGAATAAAAACATTCTCATCTCTCTGTAATATAATTTGTGGAAATTGGATTATGACAACCATATATAATTTCATTAAATTGGTGCAAATTTTGAATTGTTTCAGCTCTCCGTGTAGAAAAGTAAACCGTTACAGAACCAATTTGCTTTAAGAAAAGGCTAAAAACACATTTATAGTATAAAATATAAAAACATTCAAGTGAACTCGCTTCATGAAAGAGATTAGCTCTTATCTAATTGTGTTTTTATATTTTGCCAAATTTTTTCGCAAAAATTCCATTCCAGCAAAAATATTTACTTTTATCTGAGTGTTAAATGTTTACAAAAGATGACACATAATAATACAAAAAAATATAACTTTTTTTAAATGTTAATATTTTAATTACTGGACCATTTTATTAATAAGAGTTCTAATTTAAGAGTTTCTCGTTAGTTTCCTAAATGCTTTTAAGTTACATAAAATCGTTATAACGTCAATAATATTTCTTCTGTCAGTCTTTTAAAGCACAATTGCTAAAAGATTTCACACAAAACTAGTGTTTTTTTTCTTTATTATTAAAGTGTGATCTACGTAAACGATTTTCATCAAATTCAGTTCCGTATTGAATTACTTTACTATAACAATATATGGCTTCAACGAAAACTATTTATTTAAATAAATGAGAGATAATTAACGTGCGCCAGCTAGAAGCACAGCATGGTAAATTCATACAAAAGCTGACTGTTTTACTGCGTCTGACTGTGTAACCTTACCTTCTGTTCGTTAGAAATGTATTGACTCATTTTGACAAGTGAATTAAATTTAAAATGGAAATATTTTCTTTAAAATACTGTGCATATAGAATCCGGAAGATGTGTCGTCAATAAAATAATGGCAGTTATCAGATTTTATAGTAAACTTTCTTAAAATTTGAGTTTTACCAAAATTTTAATTTAAATCCATTTANTCATTTTGACAAGTGAATTAAATTTAAAATGGAAATATTTTCTTTAAAATACTGTGCATATAGAATCCGGAAGATGTGTCGTCAATAAAATAATGGCAGTTATCAGATTTTATAGTAAACTTTCTTAAAATTTGAGTTTTACCAAAATTTTAATTTAATTCCTTTTATTTGCATTAGTATTGGTTTCGTGTACAAATATAATTTTAATATTATTATTTCTTTACGTTGTTTTTCGACTACGTTTAGCACTAATGTTTCCTATGTGCATGTAAGAGACGGCAAAATATAGTTTTCTCTTTCATTCCGTGGAATGAAGAAACGAAACAGAGGATATGATAGAATATGTAGTAAATTGGATTGTTTTTAACTTTGTTTGGGCTGTAATTGTAAATTGAAAAAGATATCCAATAAAAACTGACAGCTGGAAATTGGGCATCTATAAAAAAGAGAGATGGCCCACGATTCCTTTTACGTGAAATATAATGTCTTTTAGTTTTTATGCATACTATGGCATCTCTCCCAAATTTACCCTACTAATTTAGTAAAATTTAAATTTATTAATGATTTTTTTTAAAACTTTTGTATTAACTTATTTAAGGATGCGTTAAATGTTGTATAAACCACGGTCGATAAGCATTATTTAACACACACGCATTTCGATACTCTCTATGTTAGTAACTTTGAAGAACCCTATTGTTTAATAATCCCTTATTTTATCGACCTAGTTTTATAATTAACTCATTATATAAATGTGTAATAATAAATTTAATTTCAGGTGAAAGACGACTGCACCAAAGCCCTGGAATTGAATCCGAAATACACAAAGGCGTATCACAGACGAGCCAAGGCCTATGAACAGATGAACGAGCTGTCCAACAGTTTGGAGGACATTACGGCCACTTGTATTTTGGAAAAGTTCTCGAATTCGGCGACAATGGTATTTGCGGACCGCGTTTTGAAGAGTCTGGGTTCGAGTCACGCAAAGGAGGCCCTTAGGAATAAGCAGCCCATCAAACCGTCAAAGCATTTCGTAAAATCGTTCCTCTCCTCGTTCACAAACGATCCAGTTTCGAAGATAATCGTCGCCAGTTCGGAGCCAAAGGGATTCATCAAGGCGAAGGTCGCTCTGGAAAGCATGAATTTCGACGAGGTGATTCCCGCTTGCAACGACGAGTTGGCCCTGAGCGAAGCCGAGAGTGAATACAAATTGGAAGCGTTGCTCCTGAGAGGCACAATGTACGAATTAACTGGCGAGTTCGAAAAGGCCCTGACAGACTTTGAAAGCATCCTCAACTCGGAAAAACCAAATATCAAACCCCTGCAAGTGAATGCCTTAATCAAAAGAGCCTCAATTCAAATTCAAATGGACAAATTGGAGGAGTGTTTCAAAGATTTCCAGGTAAGAAAATTATTAGTTATGGTAGGTTAGGCGCAAAACCCGCTCGGGGATTATAGTCCTTATTTATATCTTTAATAATTCTCGAGTCACAGTGTTAAGACAGCCTTATTCCGAAACTACTGCACCGATTTTAATGAAATTTTGTGAGTGTATGTGGTTGAACCGGCAAAAAGTCAACATTAATTTTTACACCCCTTAATACTAAGGGTGAGCCACCCCGATTTATTTCTAACTTTTTTTCTTAAAAAATTGCTTTTCTGTATTTAATTATGATAAAGCAATCAAATATACACACCAAAAATTCAAACCCATGCATGGTAAAAGTGAGCTACCACTAATAAAATTGTTTGGAAAAGTACAATTGTTTAGGGAAATACTGCTTTTAAACAACTGTACTAATTTCAATGGAATTTTGTAGACATGTGACACACGTTCGTTTAAAGGTCAAACAATAAAAAAAAACACCCCCACATGTAAAGGGTGAGCTATCCCAAAAAAAATTCATTTTGCAGAATAAAAGTTCTATAATGTAAAACTATGAAACGATTTGACCTATTTTAATGAAAATTTGTAGGCATGTAGGGTAGGACGAGTAGAAGGTCAAGATTTATTTTATAGCCCTAAACACTGAAAGTAAAGCACTACAATTGTTTCACTTATTTCCCTTTAAATTATCTTTCCATCACGACTACTTTTATTTTTTTCTATGTTGAAATAAAAGATTACTTAAAAATAATTAAATAGCAAGACGACGTTTGCCGCGTCTGCTAGTTTAAAAATTTGAATAAGATCACGTATCACCGGAGGTGAGGTGGACAGTCATAGGCCCCTCGTATATCGCCCTAGCTCTCCTTGTCTATCACTATTTCTGTCCCTAACTTCAACGTTGCTATCGATAAAGTACTACAATATAATGATTCCTTTAAACTTTCTGGATAGAAAAGAATAGAATAGAATATGAGTTTTTGTTTATTAAATCCCCCATTCAGCACTAGGGCAGTATAGGTCTGGAGACTAATTAGAATATATCATATATATATAACTCATAATTGGACATCTTATCATTAAAAACCAGTTATTTACTAACAATTACTAGCTTCAATTTTTTTTATACATTTTTGTTGCTTAAAACTGATATTATGACACTCATATTTGTTCTGTCAAAATCGTTATTTTAGCACACGTGCTTTAAAGAATTCTTTAAAGCACGTGTGATTTTTCTTTATTATTAAAGTATGACCTCCGTAAAAGAAATCTATTAAATTTATATGGTCGTCAGTTTTGAATGGCGTGGCTTACCTGTAATTTGCGAGTATTAACGATTTTTTTTATTAATTTAATTGGAAATTTTTTAACTACGCCGGCTAACTTTTTAATAAAACAATTTTTTTTGGTAAATTTATTTTAAAAATGCATAAAATGTTGTATAAAACATGGCCGATAAGCATTATTAAACACTCAGGCCTTCTTTAAGGCATTCGCTACGCTCGTGGTTTAAACCAACCCTTGTGTTTGATAATGACTTATCGACCTTGTTGTATAAATAACTATTATGCAATGGTTGATTTTTTAAAGTTCTATAACTAAATTAACATTGTTATAGATATGCCTTTCCATTTTATTTAATAAATCCTAATTTATTTCATTAGGTTCAAGCATTAAGATTTTAAAAATAGTTATTTCGATGTCGAAAAGCCGATATTTCAGGACGAAAGTGAAAAAAAACTATTTTAAAAAACTAAGCTAATTTAAATTTTATTTTTCCAGGCTGCTCTAGATTTGGACGACAACAACGCGGACGTTTACTACCACAGGGGACAGATGTACACATTGCTGATGCGCTACGACGATGCGATTTCGGACTTTAACCGGACGATTGAACTGAGGCCCAATTTCAGTTTGGCTCTGGTCCAGAAGCTGTACGTCGAGTACCGGAATGCGGTGAATAATCAGGACAATCGAATGCTGCAGACGTTGATGGAGAGTTTCCGGGACGCCATTGACAAGTACAATGCGTGTGTGGAGTGCTACAGCATTTTGGCGCAAATTCTCACGGAGCAGGGTCAATTCCAGGAGGCGGATCAGTTCTTTGAGAAGGCGCTGAAATTGGATCCGGAGAACGCCACCCTTCACGTGCATCGGGCGATTTTAATTCTGCAGTGGCGAGGAGACATCGAGACGGGGATGGGCATGCTGTACAAAGCGATTGAGGTGGACGACCGGTGTGGATTTGCGTACGAGACTTTAGCCTCGTTGGAGGTGCAGAGGGGAGCGTTGGGGAAGGCGATCGAACTGTTTGATCAGGCGATCACTTTTGCGAAATCTGAAACCGAAATTGCGCACTTGTACAGTCTGAAGGATGCCGCGATTGCCCAGGTGAACGTGTCGAAGAAGATGGGCATCGATGTGGCCAGCTTGGTCTCGTTAGCAGCCAGTTCCATGTGATTAGATTGATTGGTCCCAGTGTAGGCAATGTTAAATTCTGAGCGATCAACGGCTACGATCATTTTTTGTATTTCGTTTTCCTTTTTTCCGTGTCATCTGCAATGCAAGTGAGAGGAGCGCGCGCGATATTCCACAAGAACCGTTTGTTCTTAGTTAGCATCTAATGTTATATTATCAAATTAACCGTGTATTTATAAATCTTACCCACAGTGAGTAGCCATCAATAATTATTGCGGAAGACTTGCAGATGTGACATTTTGTAATAAAAGCTAAATTGAAATCGATGACAAGGAGGGTTTTATTTGGTTTTCTGTTTGTCATTTGTAAGTTTTTTTGTAATTTTTTTTATCGGAAACTAAGAAACACTCACCTTCCTCTCGAATGTTTCACACTAGTTAAAAAACAGTTGACTTTACACCCTTGTAGCACAAATAACTATTTGGAGAATCAGTACATCAATAATCAAATTATAGCGGTGATTTACTGATAATTTATCAAAATTCGTAATATTCATAAAACTAAGTATTTCAATTTTTACAGATCGTTAATATACAATTATATCTGGTTTGCAATATCATATCGAAATGATAGCTTTTTGACATTGGTTAGAGTTTCGTAAAGTGCGAATTTTTAGAAATGAATGATATAAGAAATTCACAATCTACGCTAAATATTAGTTGGAAGTCTTGTACCTAAATCACACCAACGCAATGAAGGCTCTATGCCGGGATTATTTCAAATGTATTTTGAAGATGATTGGATAACGTTATGTCCAATTTTTTAATTCAAAAACATTGAGAAATTTATCTTGGACTCGTTTTTCACACTCGATTTCTCATTAAAAAACAAATGTTTTTACACCATTATATTACAAATAGCTGTTGTTTTATATTTTTATTTTCAAAAACGGGGTTTAATTAAATAATGATGCTAAACCATGTAGAAGAAACAAGGGCTCTGTTCCATTCAAATTAGTAACGCCCATACAAAAAAAGCAATATCCGTTTGCCATAATTTCTTTCCGTTTTTTTAATGTGTTTGTGACTGGAAATTGTGTACAAATTTCATAATCTAATTCAAAATCAATCTTAATAACCAACTTGCTTCATTTACAGAATTGACAATATATATTTACATCAAAATGTCGTCGTGAAATTTTATCCTTAAAATACGATTGATCTTCAGCATTCTTAAGATGTGCCGACAATAATATAAAGACAGTTATATGATTTTAGTGAACCTTCTTTAAATTCGTGTTTAAAAAAGTTTTAATGATAAATTATTGATTTATTCTTGTAACTAAATTTCAGTTGCCCCAGGGTTTATCACAAATATCTACTAGATATATCACAATTGGGATTGTAGTGTAAGAAATACTTTAAACATACACTCGGTTAATACAGACAAATCCTCACGGTCCAGTGTCTTTAATAAGCGGCTTCTACTGAAATTCCGTTAATAAAGAAATTCCCTTTAAAAACATGATTTCTTATGAGTTCCAATAAATATATAGATCGTATATCATATCCTAAAAAGAGTAAAAAAAAGAATAACAACCACCCAATATATCTACATTTTTAACATAATTTATTCGCCATATTCTAATTCACTGTTTTGACAAATGGAAAAAGGAGGATTACACGTTATAACCGACCAAGTGGCGTTTTCCGATGCACTCGCCAATGTAGAACCAGAAGAACACCTCGGCTGTGATGAGGCTGTTGAGCCAGGCCTCCTTCACAGAGAGGTTCTTCCAGGCTCCGGTTCGGGCGCCGGAAATAAGCTTCGCGATTCCCTGGCGAACGGCGGGGATGTCTCCGGGGGTGGGTGGGGCCAGCTCCACTCGGGCGTATTTCATAAAGGTGGCGAAACGGGGACGAGCCTGGGTCAGGAGATCTGAAAAGAGGGAGATTGTTAGAAAATTACATAACTTGTGGGACCTTCAAAAACTAGGAATTCATCAATTCAGTCCACTTTAACTCATCACAAATACTCACTGGCAACAAGACCCTGTGATTTTGTGACGACGCTGGCCATTTCAGGGGCTGTAGTTGGAGTTTTTCCAAGTCGTGAACTTTACAAAATTAGGGTCTCCCTAGGAGTGTATTGATTTTACTGGTTTATGATAACTTCAACTTTTTTTATCGCCAAAATATTATTGCAAAAGTCGTAAGAAAATTCATTCGTTTATTGAAAATGTCAAATTGAAATTTTCCACATTGTCACTGTCAGTTTCAACAACACGTGAGAAATTTGTTTTGGTTTGAACAAATTGTGTTTTTCTTGTTTAATTACTGTGTTTAGAGGATAACAAACCAATTAAAATGGAAAAGTGAGTTCTAATTAATAGTTTAAATTAGAAGTTTTATCAAATTCTCTTTAAAGAACAGAAATAATACAAAAAACTAACAACATGTTCTCTTCTTTACAGATACGCTGTTCCAAACAAACTCCCAGCAAAGCAGGTCTCTATCCTCGCCAGGAGGAAGACCCGTATTGACAGAGAGAAGAACCTGGCAGTGCTTAGAGCCAAGACCAGGACTAATATTTTGAAAAAGAAGGCCCCAAATTTCCGAAAAGCCGAAACTTTTGTTATGGAATACTTAAACGCTGAAAGAGACGCAAATCGAATCAAGAGACAAGTTCTGACTAAAAAGAACTTTGCAGAGAAGCTGCCCTGTGACAAGAAACTGATCCTGATTATGAGACATCGAACAAATAAAATTGCTTCTCCAACAATCAAGAGAGTTTTAAAGAAACTTCGATTAAATAAGAAACATTCGACAGTTTTTGTGAAAAATACCAAGGAAGTTGCGGCTCTTTTGCCAATTATTGAACCCTATGTCGTTTATGGAGCCCCCAATATCAATTTGGTGCGAGAATTGATCTTCAAATTCGGAAAAATCTTTGTCAATGGAAAGAGGACCGGAATCCAATCAAACGTTGTTATTGAAGAGCTCATGGGACAATATGGCATTATCTGCGTGGAAGATATCATCCACACAATTGTCAGCTGTGGAGAACACTTTGATGAAGTTAATAACCTGATTTTGCCTTTCACAGTAAGAATTTTTTAATGTTTATTTTAAAAAAATTATAATTAATTTTATTTTTTAGTTAAAAGCCCCCAGAGATGGATGGAAGAAGAAATTAAACAAGAGCTACAAAGATGGTGGAGAGTATGGAAACAGGGGAGACGAAATCAACTCACTTATTCCTTTATGCATCTAATTAATAAAGAACCATTTTAAAAAAATCCACCTCAAATATATTACTTATTTCCAATTTATTCCAATTGTAGATAAAATTGAAGAACTGAAGAAATATTCATTTTTTTTTTTAAATAGAAAATGATTTTATAAGATAGAATGAATAAATCTCAGAATTTCCGAGATTGGAGATGATTTTGTCCCTCAAACTTTAAAAAGTAATTATTTACTACTACAAAAATGAAAATTTGATCATTAAGAAGGGCGGGCTCTTCTTCACAGCATCTTTATTTACAAATTGCAAGATTTATTTTAAAATTAGTATCAGTTGGATAACAGTAATATTCGAAAAATTGAATGCAATATTTGAAAGTTTCGTTTTCGGAATTGTTCATATAATATCTGCTCAAAACGTAATCAAAGAACCAAGTTACAAAGTAAATAAAAAAAATGAGTGGTTGAAAGAATGAAAAATTCGCAAAATGTGGTTAAAATCGTCATAAAATAGTGAATTAATAGGTGTCGCGTACAATCTAGCTTTAAGAATAATCCCCGCATAGTGCAGATGAATCGTGAATAACGTGGCATGTGGCGAAAATCGATTTGCAGAAATTCTCATTGAGATAATTTGTGGTGTTGTGCAAAAAACGGGATTATTTTTCCGTGAGTGTAGACGAAACGACGGGGAACACCGTAGTAAAAAAGAGTTCCTGGTGTCAATGTGTTGCGGAAAGGGGGAGGATCTAACCAGTCCGTAAACTACCTAAATATCGTCGGTCAAGGGCGAAAAAACATAAATATCGCACCAAGTAGGCGAGAGGGGCGAAAATGAAGAAAATCTTTTCGAAATTCGACAAAAACGAAAAACTGGAGAATTCGTCCAGCAGCAGGGAGACGACCAGTTATGTGGGCAAATCGTTCACGGTGGGCCGTGTCACTGTCCAAGTGGAGGACGTTCTGGCCGAAGGTTTGTCTCCATTCCTTCTAAAATTTAATCGTCCAGTGTTTTGTTGTTGTTGTTGTCATTGCGCCTCTTTTCTGATTAGATAAATTTGGGGCGTAATTTCCTAGTAGGCTCTGCAATGTTCTATGCCAATGTTGACGTTTGATATGTGAGTTTTTTTGATTTTGTTTCTGATCAATGACTTATTTTTGTAGGTGGATTCGCGATGGTTTTCCTGGCCAAACCGACGACCAGCGGGCATAGTGGACGGTATGCACTTAAGCGAATGTATGTCAACAATGAGTTCGACCTGAATGTGGCCAAACGAGAGATCCAAATAGCTGTAAGTCAATGGATTGAATTGGTTTGCTTGCTTCTTCTTGCCCACCACCAAAGAGAATGAATCACAGAAGGCGATGGAGAGGAAGAAGAAATGAAAAACATAGAGACTCTGGTAGTTAGTGAGAAAACACAAGTCTCTTGTATATATTCTTTCACTCTCCATTCGTTCTTCGTCCAGTGTTTTTCGCTTTTAATTAGAATCAATACGATAAGTACTGCAATTTTTATAGCTCTACTACAAATCGTCTCAGTGATAAACAATAAAACATTACACAGTAGGCCATGCACAATTACACACAAGTTCAAATGTTCGACCACATAATACTAATATTGATATTAATTGTTCGGATCGGTGGGCTTGGTCTTGACCTGGGCCACAAGAAAAAGGTCAAGATCAGAATATTATTAGTAGTAATTTACTCTAAATTTTAATTTGCCCAGTTCACGATTTATTTGAACTTTTCGCAAACGACACGGTTTATGGCAAAAGTTTGACAATAAAATTTTAATATCGTTTGTTTCTTGGCATTTTTTCAATGAATAATAGAATTTATAAGGAAATATGCTCTGTACATTTTTTTCTGGGTGTAACCCATTCATTGCAATGTTCAGAGAAATGGAGATTCATCTGGTTTTTAATCTTTACGACTTGTTTAATTGACTCATTAACTTTTGCTAATAATTGCTATGGTTCATTGCATTTCTATTAAAATTAATGTGTTTTAAATATAATTATTCTGTAGATTTAGAATTTCAATTGGTTTAGTTTTTAATAATTAAATTCGAAGACTTGAGTTGATTTTATTTATTGAGGATTGATCATTAAATTAAATTTTAAATTAAACATATTTCCTCGTGCCAAAAAAATCGAATCGATTACTATACTCTGAGATATTTTTTTAACAAAATGTTTATTAGAAATTAATTATTTACAAAAAAAATTTACATAACCGAATATGAAAAAATTCCCAAACAAAAGTTTTTAAATTTTTTAATGACATTTGATAGACATACAATTTGTATGTTTAATTATTATGCTTGTTATAAGAATTTAGCACAGTATTACAAAGTGTTCCTAAAGTTTTCCTAAACTCTGAGATATTAATTAAAATATAAACAAAACCACGGTATGTAATAACTAATTTCTCAAAAAAGAAATTATAAAATTGACAAAAAATGGAAAACACTCAACAAAAAATTAAAAAATGTTCAAATTTCTAAAAGCATTCCAAGATTTAAAACAAAGTATAAGTGAACATAAAAATTGTACATGGTTTGGTAAAAACAAAACAATAATGGAACGTATGGTGTTTAGGATTCTTCCACTATATTTTTAAAAAATAAATAACTAATTTATTTGGTTTCAAAATTATTTGATGGATTTTTGTTGCATAAAATTTATATTATGACACTAAAACTTTTATAGTACTAGTGCTTTAATAATAATAATAATTATTATTAAAGTGTGAACTCCATCCATCAAATTGATCAAATTTTCATGGAAAATCAGTTTCTTGGTCCGTAATTGAACTGTATTAATGGATAGGTTAAAATTAAATTGTATATTTAATGAAATACAAATCTTTGAATTCTTTGAATTGTGTCTACTTATTTCTTTCTCTATAACTTAGAAAGTGGGTGAAAGAACTAAATTATAAATTTGTTTTTAATTTATAAAAAAATGCATAAAATTTTGTATAAAACACTATCGTTAAGCACTATTCAACAAATGGACCTTTTTTAAAACACTCATTACGCTCTTGACTTTAAATAACCTTAGTGTTCAATAATNTTATTTCTTTCTCTATAACTTAGAAAGTGGGTGAAAGAACTAAATTATAAATTTGTTTTTAATTTATAAAAAAATGCATAAAATTTTGTATAAAACACTATCGTTAAGCACTATTCAACAAATGGACCTTTTTTAAAACACTCATTACGCTCTTGACTTTAAATAACCTTAGTGTTCAATAATGTCATATCGACACAGTTGTATAATAGTTATTTAAACAACGTGTG
>JXOV01010970.1:0-18553 GCA_001014945.1 Clogmia albipunctata
AAGGCGAAACCAATCAGTATCCCTATTATACTAAACGATAATAATAATAATTATTCCCACGACATTCACGACGGAACTAGGGGTAGTCTCAACCTCAACCAACGGGTGTTAGACNAATAAAGTTATTTTATATATAAAATTTTTTTCCAATTTTCGAGTAAAAAGGCGAAACCAATCAGTATCCCTATTATACTAAACGATAATAATAATAATTATTCCCACGACATTCACGACGGAACTAGGGGTAGTCTCAACCTCAACCAACGGGTGTTAGACTGTACACGACTGTTTGTTTTTTCAGTGTATTAGTAGTCAGTTAATAGCACCTAGACCAGTTGTAAACGGATCCAGTCAATCCGCCCATTTTATTTATTTGTTTGCGCCATCACTAATTTATAATTCGCTATGAATATTATTTCGCAATGTTATTGATATACACACAAATGAAACTTTTTCGCGCTAGATGAATATCCGCCCGGGATTTGATCCCACGACCTCGAGGAGGATGTCCAGGGTACTAACCGCTAGGACACAGAGGCAGATAACAGATAACCTAAACGATACATTCACTTTTATCTATTATATCTACGGACATAAAATTCCTTAATATTTATCAAATTTTACAATCTCAACAATTACATTTAATTCCGTTTGATAAAGATTAAACTGTCAGTAAACACACAGCCCAAAAACTACCTAATATCTATACAAAATTCACTAAAATCACTATAGCTGTTTTGGAGCAGTACGGAATTAAACATGGTGGCAAAATATTTTTATTAGGAGTAGCTCATATATATAGTAAAATATAAACAAATGTATACTTCAAATATCTCTGATACATATAATTAAATGGTTGGTGTCTTAAATAAAGAATATTAAAAAATTTAATTAATAAGCATCTATGTAGTCGTTAGTTTTCAATACAAAAAACATCAAACAGAAAATTGGAGGCGATAGCGGTGTATGATCCCTTTGTGTTGCAAAACCAATTCAATACATATTGTACATGATGTGATCCTATTACCAGGCCTGGATTTACACTAGGGGCAGTTAGGACTAGTGTCCAGGGCAGCAAAATTAATTTCAGAAATTTAAGAATATAAAAGAATAGTTTCCAGACAAAGAATGAGAAAATTACATGCTGGTGAAATGGAAATATGCAGTTGACAGTTCTTGAGAATCTGGGATCTGAATTGTGTAAAAGATGTATAGCATATGAGAAGATTCAGGAAAAGTTCTCGGTTATCATTGAATTTGGTAATTAATATAATAGACAGATTCTTAACCGAGCTAAACGTATAAGAAAATATTATTCAGATCTTGAGTCCTCATTAGATGACGAATTTGTGCACTTCCATGTTCATTTCGCCGAAAAAGATAGAAAAGATTCACCTTATGATCTTCTGAAACTTCTGTATTCAAACGAATTTTACAGTGTTTTTCCAAATGTAGAAATCGCTTATCGAATATTTATATTTATTATTATATTATTATTATTATATTATTTATATATATTACTTTAGCTGTGACAAACTTTAACGCAAAACGATCGTTTTCCTCTTTAAAACTAGTTAAAATCTACTTCTACAATGAGTGCAAATTCAATAAATACAAATATTTTTTTTATTATTATAGTATATATGATATTATATACAAAAAATTTTCTGCAATTAATAAATTATTCTAAAATATAATATTCTTCAAAAATAAGTCGGAAAAAATTTACAAGTAAATTCGGCCCCACCTATTACCAATTGGAAAACAGATTGATTGTTCATTTACTCGTAATTCCTCAAAATTCAGTCAAAAAATTGGAATCCCATATCAAAGATTAGCTGACATTAATTTAGGTGTCGTAATATGCCACTTTTTCACCAGTGAAAAAAAGAAAGTCAAAATTTACGAAGAAATTTGTCTCAATGCCAAAATAGTCGTGTCCTTAGTTGAACCTTTTATTAAAAATTCGAAATTTTGAAATAAATGTTTTAAAAATTTTTAGTTTTTAATTTTTTTTATTTTTCTTTGGTATTGTTTATTAAATAATTAAAATTAAAAAAAACTTTTCCGTCATAAACTTCGCGTTTTTTTTACAAAATAAGTTGTCGCTACATTTAGGCATCCATCTGACCATGCTTCGGGAATGATATACAAATAAAAGTTCAATTTACCTTGCATGAAATTTAGATTTTAAATCATTGCCAATAATAACAAGAAAGGAAATTAATCAAAAATTAAAAACAACTTAATCATTTTCATGGAAGCTAATTTGTCAAAATTAAATAATGAAATTTTGCATTCCTTCCATTCCATTAAACCGGCTTGATCATAATTAATTGAAAGATAATCTATTTAAGTGTAAAACAAAGAAAGAACAGAAATCCATTTGTAGCAGATTGATGGTAATTAGGACTTGCTGTTGTTTCATCCCTCAAAACAGGCCACTAAATGAAGCTGCCATTACAATAATTGTTCGAAATGCCAAAGAAATATTTAACGATCGTTTGCAAAAAGCGGTAATGATGCAAATTAATTGAATAAACAACAGTAATGAATGCAAGCCAATAAATCGGAGGGGCTCTTAAATCTGCTGCTCCATCACACAGGCATCGTATCTATATTAAAGGGCCTGTAATTAGTCGTAATTAATCAACAGCTTTGCACCCTCACAGCCGGCAAATCGCACGCAAAACCGCAAAAAGCCGCGAGAGCTTTGAGAGAGAAAAACCATCATCATCCCCTTCAATAATTAACTTCGTTTCGAATTCTCAGAATTGCGAAAAGGGGAATATTTCGCAAGAGTCTCTCCAAGAGAAGTGTGTTTATTCCAAGGGTTGGGGTGGTGGAGAAACGGCAAAAAGAGAGAGAGAAAGTGGGCAAATGTGACGTAAGAAAAATACAAATCAGATTCCGTAGTTGGACACTTTTCCAACGTTTTTCGTCCTCCCTTGGACTCTATTCTGTCCCTGTGGCTGTCCCGTGTCTGTCCTGTGCCGTGGACACTCTATCATTCATCTTCCTCCTCCTGTTGTAGTGCAATTTGTGTCGCGAATTGTCGAATTTAGTGTGTGTCGCCGAATTTTTGTTCACTTTTTCGTGTCTTTTTGGTTCGAGTGGATTTTTTCGTACTTTAGTCACTTTAAAAAAAATTGTGCATTTAAAAGTGTGCGAACTGTGAAGCCAATGGTCAGTTGGTCTGAGACTGCTGGTCACAAATAATGACGACATCCGCATCATCGGAGTCGGCGGGCAACAACAATTGAATTGTAATGAACAATAATAATGGCAATAAAACAAATTTAGCTCAGAGTTCTGAGCTGCTCTGTACTTTTATATAGATATATAACTATTATATATCTAAAGTGCTAGTTTAGTTATGAAACAAAATTGCAAAGATACTGGACTTGTTTTGTGTTGTTATCGTTATTACTTATGTATCGCTGGTGTGTGGAAACGATGAAATTTTAATCCGGGTAGCCGCTGGAAGAGTGTTTTTGTTTTTTTTTTATTTCCCTCTGTGTGTGTTATTGGCGAATTTGGATGCGAATCGATCGCCAGAGTTTCTCGTTTCATCGCGGCGGCGGAATGAATATTTCGTGTTGTTCTTGTGCAATTTTGTTGAGTGAGTTTTTGTACAAAAATCATCAAGTAAAATAAGAGTGTTAATAAAAAAACATAAAGTGTTGTAAAAATGAAAAGAGTGCTTTAAAGTGATTCTTAGCCCACTAGAGTTGATTAGATAATATTTTTTTTAATAAAGAAGAAAAACGGAAAAGCAATTTTTGTACCAAAAAAGGAATATCTATGCCCTTGATAAACATCGAAATTACCTAATCAGAAAGAAGAAAGGAATAATAAAAAAAGGGTGGCAGCGGAGTTTCCTGGAGCCTCAATAGCATGGCAACAGAATGCCTTTAAACGCATTTGTTTTAAGTTATCCAATTAGTGTACTCGTTTTTACTCAAGGTAATTCCCATTTCATTCAATTTTCACCCGTTTATCAATTTTTCAAAACTATTAACCCTTTTGTGGGCTCACACACAAGTCCCGTGACAAATCCAGATGCGAATAAATTTTAATTTAAACCACCTCCTTCGCACACACGGCAAAACCATATGAATTTTACATTATGTAAATTGTGAATATTGCATTTTACACGTGTGAACAGTGTGACAGTGTGTGTATGTGGTTTTAGTGACTCTTAACCCTGTCATGCCTAGTGGACTTTTTTTTGGGAAAGCTATAAAACCTAGAATAATTATATTTTTACTTTTATTTCTTCGGATTCTTATCTCTTGTATTTGGGAATTTCCTAAATTCAATAAAAACTTGGGCACTTCAGGGTTAAGAGAGTGATTGTCAGTCTTTTGCTTGAATCGATTGTATAATCAAGTGGTCATTTTTTAAATTACCCTAAATTTCATAAATGAAAGGCCAGGCCTCCAAAGTCACTGATTCCATCGAATAAATCCCTTCCAGATAAGCATCTTCTTCACCAAATACAGAGCTCATTGATGATTGTGTAACTGAATCAATGTAATTCCTTTCGGGCACGAACGACACCAATAATTCTGTTGTTCTTTAAAAATACCCGAATTTCTGTCCAAATATTAGTGACAATCACGACAACTATATTTAACTATTTGTTTAAAGTCGTACTCTTGTTGTGTTTGCGAAATTAATGTTTTGATAATAAATATTATACGTGATTGTGTCTGTGATTAATTTACGTACGTACTCGTATATTCACAAAAAGTTGTATTTGCCCAGCTCAAAGTTGGTGAAATAAATTAATGATGCACTGGGGACTCAGTCCATGAGGTTTATTAATATTCCGTCCGAATCAGATTTACAACCATTAATTTCCATTACAATTTCTTGAATTAAACACTGTTTTCGACAATGTGTCAACAGATATTTTCATTAGTAAGTGAAATTCGGAATGAAAGCTATATTTCAATCACTTGAAATACTTCAGTTGAAATAGCAATTAATCTTTTATTAATTGTTTAATTTATACGTTTTGATTACATCAAATTGACATAAACTGTTCTGACCTTTTCAATGTTCTAGTGCTAATAGAAAATTTTACCGCACTAGTGTTTTATAATTAAGGCGTGAAATTTTGTGGTCAAGTTGTTATTGTTTTAAATTTTTGTTTAAAAGTTAGCTTATTTTATAGAACAGGATGTGATCTCTCTTATAAATCAAAGATTATGGAAAAGAACACAATTTTTCAAACTAAAGAGAGAATATTTTTCATATGCCACGTACGATTTTTGATTACAAAAATTAAAACATAAGACAACCATGATCATCTAATTGTGAAGAAAAAAAAACAGAAATAAATATTTAACCAATTTTATAAATAAATCAATGATTTCAATAAAATTAATATGTTTAATAAGCAAAGATTCTTGTTTAAAACATGGTCGATAACAATCATAACAATAGAAGGCTCTTTTTAAGCCATCTGAAACATTTATGATTTTAAAGTACCCTTATGTAAAACAGTTTCTTTATTTTTTTATTTTGTTGTTTATGGTAAATACTTATTATTGAAAGTCATTTCAATTTGTGAAGTGAAGTGATGAAATAGAAGTCATTTAAGCGCGAATTTATCATGTATTTTGACGAGCGCAGCGAGTAAAAATAGGTAAATGAGTGCTGTAATAACCTATTTCACATGTGTATTGAACGCTATTTTGTGTAATTCTGAAAGAAACACCAGTTAATTACTGGTGGTATTAATTGGTGACTAATTTACGTGAAAATTTAGAAATATTACCGCACGCCGTGCTGTATACTAAACCGTTACAGAGCCAATTTGTGTTAAAAAGAGTCTAATTTTCGATACGAAATAACGCCAAAAAAATAAGCATTATGCAATTCCATAACGCAATAGTTATTTTCAACATTGTATTGAAATTGCTTAGTTTTCAGCATCCGAGGAAGAAATTTTGTCGCAATTCTTTCGAGATGCTNTATTCAATACAATGTTGACAATATTTTACATTTTGAGCAAAAATAATAGCAAAAAATCGCAATTAAAGTGTGTCATCTAGTAACCATTGGAAATGACAATCATATATATTAATCAAAATTTAATCAAGCATCCCTTTGACAATTATGTCATTTTCACTTTTACTTTGAAAATAAGTGATTCTTCTTCCAAAAAGAGTGTTGAAATGAAATTATTACAGCATTCAGTGGTGCAAAGTGACGTATTTCGGGCTTATTTTGACGATTGAAATGTTAATATTACACCTTCGAATAATGTAAAGTGAGTTTTTTGGCACTTTTGTATCGTAAGCTCAGCTTTTCGACACCGATTTAATTTTTATAATGCTTCACTTTACCGCACTAGTGAAAATTTAGAATTTTTATTTCACTAGTGATTAAAAAAAATCATAGTTTACGAACAAATTTTAAAACCTTGTACCTCAAATTACTATTGAGTTTCATAATATTGTGGTTCAAGAACATTTTTTTTATTCAATGGTTATTTACGAATATATAACAATATCAGAAAGTATAGCTTTATCAAATTTGATAGTCCTTTAAACGATCGTAGAAAATGTTGAAAAAAATTCATTAAAGCACTAGTGCCTTTTCTTTATTATTAAAGTGTGACCCCTGTAAAAGATCGTCATCAAATTTATATGGAATTCATTTTCGTTGTGCATGGTTTAACTGTATTAATGAATGGTTTATACTCTACAACGAATATAAAAATTTCCTGTTTTTGTTGTATTTCATTGTTTTTAAAACTTTATCTGGAATTTTATCGAGAAAATTGTTTAAAGGTTCTTTGTATTAGTAATAGTTTTTCAGAAAAATATACTCGTAATACTGTAAAGTAAACAATTAATATTTTGCTTTAGTAAACTATTGCGTAATAGTTAGATTATATAATATTTACACAAATAAAAAATTGGCAAGTCACAATTACAATCATTTCACTATATTGTGTGTGTATAAATCTGTTTGAAATAATAACTATTTAATGATACCTTCTTTACAATTGTTTATTTTATAAATACAATTGTGGATAATATAATTTTATTCTTTATAAGAATTTCCTGGAAAATAAAGTCTATTGAATTCTGTGCCGTTTTATGGAGCATTACTGGGAATTAAATAAACAACATTTGCAATTTCACAAAATTTTCACGTGTGTGTAATAAATATTCCAATACTCATTAATTTTTACAATCTCCGATGGGGATTGAGATAAGAAATAAGAATTGAACCGTTTTAATGGCGCCATTTCATAAAACTTTCGTAATATCAATTTAAAAAATCTCATTTTTCAGAAAAGACCTTGACTATTTAGCCGCTAATCTCTTTATAATGACATTATGGCAAAAAGCCAAATCATGTTGGGGATTGATCTGTCGACATCGTGGTATTAAAAAAACATTAATTAAATGACTATGTGGTTTTAGGTACAATTAAAACAGATTCGATTATTACTCTTTAATTTCTTTAAACATTTTGGTTACGTTATAAAAGTTAATCACAATTCATCAGTTAAGCGAGGGCTTTAATAGTTATTTATCTAATTTTTTCAATCAGATGATACATTAGTAAACTACTAGGGTATTTTTAAACCGCGAGCATAGCGAATGTTTTAAAGAAGGCTTGTGTGTTTAATATACAACAACTTTGAAATTAATGTATAACTTTATTCTTTACTCTAGTGAAATAAAAATTCAAAATCGCACTAGTGCGAAAAAGTAACGCATTATGAAACTCAAATTCATGTCGAGAAGCTAACCTTTCGATACGAAAATGCAAAAAAGATTTTATGCATTTTAGTTACATAAAATCGATATTAAAACAATAAAATTTGTTCTCCCAAAGTCGTTTTATAGCTCTAGTGCTTTTTCTTAATTATTAAAGTGTGGCCTCCGTTAAAGAAATCGATCAAATTTATATGTACGTCAGTTTCGTTATGTAGGGGTTAACTGTATTTTGCGGATGTATGTGTGTACTTGGAACAGTTTAAATTTAAATAGTACCAAATTAGTGCTAAATCAACTGTTTTTGGTCGTTTTAAATTTGAACCATCTGTTAACGGATGATATTTCCTATGTGAAAGTAAGAGAAGCAAGATATTGCTTTCTCCATTTTCTCTTAGAATTAGAAAAGGAAAAGAAAACAATGTGAGGGAGACAAAAAACGAATGTGTTTATTAATTTTTATATTAATTTATTTAAAAATTCATAAAATTTTGTAAAAAACACGATGTATGAGCATTATTAAAAACTCGGATTTTCTTTGAGGCACTCGCTACGCTCCTACCTACAAATGCATATTAAAAAGAACATTTTGAATAGCCATTTCACTCTGATTTAATTGTTACTAATAGAAAAAGTGACTCATCATGAAAATTGTTAGAATTTTTTACGGATCATATGTTTCTTTCAAAAGTGCATAAAGTCTTACTTACAGTACTGCGGTAAAATATTATTAAAATTAGGGGCTTGCGTTAAAACATTTACTATGCTCGAAATTTCGAAGCAATATTGAGTTTAAGGTTTCTATTTTGATCAACGTCTTTTAACAATGAGATTTTTATTCTGTTGCTTAAACTTCAGATTTTATCCGATACCATTTCATCGGTTATTCAGAAAAATCTTTATTTTGAATATTAAAAACCTATATATTTGAAACAAAATAACCTTTATTTCACTGATTGACTTTTAAAAAATATTTGTTTTCAATATCCAATGGAAACCTCTTATTAGAAAACCCTAAAAACTGTAGAATATTGTTTATATAGCTAGTACACATTAACTTTAAAAGATTTTATGGCCAAAAATAAATTAAAAGAATTCTTAAAAATACCAAATCCAAACAAAAATTTACCAACACAACATTTCGTCACTCTTTGAATCACAATACATTTTGTATATCGATGAAATTTTGTTTTTTTGTGTATCGTGCCCGAAAGCTTTAATAAACTGAGTTTGCTGTCCCAATTTATGGGAATGACTCTTTACATAAAAACTAATTGAAATTAGACAAAGCCCCGATGATGGAATTGGAGTAGAGTGGAGGCCACGCATGTCGGATGGTCCGTCAAACAATGGACTCGTCTCAATTATCCCGTTTGATTTATTTGCTCTTTCTCTCCCTCTTGCTCCTCCTCCTCCATCTCTCTCCTTTTCCAATCTGTGCAGAACACAAAAAAATTAGCATTACGTAAACACATTGCGATAAATGTCTCAATTGAATCAACAAATTTGATTCCCAATTCCATTTCTCCCATTAATTCATTTGCGAATTGGATTTGTCGCTCAATCAGTTTTATTATTCCATTTAATTTTGATGTCTTCTTCTCTTTCTTTCATTTTTGCTCCCTGCCTTGGGACTTGTTGGAAATTATTTATTAATTGGATTGATTTATTCGTCCAGTTTTGATTGTCGTTCAATCGAGTGCTGCTCGCCAGAGTGATCAGAACGCGGACACCGCCGCAATTAAGAGCCAAAATCAGACGGACTTTGGCCAGAATCAGCTGCAAAACTTTGTCGTCGTCCACAACAAACAGCTGGTCGTCAATGAGGTCATCGTGGACAGGGGCAAGGGCTTCAACTCCAGCTGCCACGTGGAGAATCCCTCGATGACGACGTTCTGGTTTCGCACCGACACCACGAACCAGACCTCTTATCATCGCACAGACGCCGTCAATTGGAACTCCCAGGTACATTCTTCTTCTTCTTATTATTATTATTAATCCAACCAGAGATTATCTCTGTGCTTTATAATCCCGGATTATGCCCAACAATTGTTGACTCTTGGCAATTTCTCAGCAATTCAAAAGACATTAAAAGGAAATTGCTTCTCATTGTCCTCTGATAAGTGAGCCCCATTTTCTGGGCAAACAAATGGGAAACTTGATTAAATAGAAGATTATTCGTCCTCGATTGTTGAATTTTTTATATCCAGAGTGCAATTAGGACTATCACCAGGCATCACTGGTTGTGACAGTTTATTTTTGGATTCGGGTTGAAAAGTGAGAAAATTCAATTAGTTTTGTAAACTCAATTTTCAAATCAAAATATAATTGTCATCGTTATAATTATTAAGCTTTATTGTCAGATTTTCACTTTAAATAAATTTCAAAAATACCGTCTGCATTTTTAATTAACCCTTAATGAGCAGATAACCTAAATGATCAATTAATCAAAAATAATTTAATTTGGCATTTATCTTTAATTAGCATTAATAAATTTTCAATGTAATTACATTATTTTCTTAATGATATAAATTATTGGAGCAGACATGAAAATATTACTATAAAGAAGAAAAATTTACACTCCTTAATAATCTATTTTGTTTGACTACTTCTTCTTATTCCATTAATGAATGTTTCATCGATGTATGCCATAATTGAAAACTAATTTTTTAAATATTTTAATAAAATAATATATCATTTATTTTACAAACATTTTGCAATACCTTATTGAAATGAATATCTTTTTTCTTTGACCTGAAATAATATCAGATATTTTAATGTATTTAGATGGTTACCTCTGTACGAGTATAATAGTTATTAATACAACTAGGTTTATAAAATAAGGCATTAGTGAACAATACGTTACACTAGTATTTTAAAGAAGGCCTTTGTGTTTAATAATGCTTCGACCGCATTTTATACATCATTTTAAGCATTTTTAAATAGCTTAACTCAAAAATCAAAAAAAAAATATTCGTTTTCTTTAAAATTGTTTAAAAGTTGTTGTCTCCCTCACGTTGTTTTTCTTTAGTTTTCTAATTCCATGGGAAGATAGAGAAACCCATATCTTGTTTCTCTTATTCGCACATAGGAAATACCACGTTGATCTTTTAATTAATACGTTAAATTTAATTTATTATTAAATTTATTTATTAAATTTTATACAATCCGTGATGTTCTGTTTGAAAGAGAAATCCGATATGTCCACAAATACAGTTAAACCGTGTACAACGAAACTGACGTCGATATAAATTTGTTGGATCTCTTTCATGGAGGTCACACTTTAATAATAAAGAAAAAAGACTATTGTTTTAAAGAATTCTTTAAAGCACTTATACTATAATAACGTTTTTGACAGAACAAATTTTAGTGCCATAATATAAATTTTATGCGACAAAAATGCATAAAATAAATTAACACACAAATGTTAAAAAAATGTATCGTTTTTTAAAACAGGAAACAAAGTTTCCAAACCACACATACCCTTGTTCTACCTGGTGTCAAATTCTAACACGTTCCCTAGGACGATTGGTTCATTTATAATCTTAACCGTCTCTTCGTCTCTTACTTGCACACAATATTGTATTATTATTAGCTATAACTCAAACACATTTAAAAACAATTACATAATCTATATAAAATGCCATATTTTCTTACAGATTTATTAGAATTTACACCATATCTGAAATAACTCAAATAATTAAAAGAAGTTTAAAATATTATATACATAAGATGAGATTTTATTTATATTTAATTTAAAAAATAGCACCAGAGTAAAAGTTGAATCAAATTATACAAAATTATAAATAATAAATACACTTTTCTTTCAAATATACTTAAATGGAACAAATAACTATATATCACTTCGTTAAGTACACGGTTGCTTTTCAATGATAGATCCGGGTACCCCTGTTTAATATTTTATCGAATTAAAATACCTGATAAATGAAATTTGAATATCACTAGTTAAAATCGTCAAACCATCCATTTTGACAGTTAAACCATGTACAACGAAATTAACTTTCATAAAAAAAAATTTGAGCAATTTGATAAAAATCTGTCGCACTTTAATAATAAAAAAAACCACTAGTGCTCTAAAACGTTCACAAAAGCAATATTAGTACCATAACATCGATTTTATATAAATTACTCATGCATTTATATAAAGTAGAGCCTTGCAGTACTTTAAAAAAGGTCAATGTATTTAAAATAAATTCCCGATTAATAACTTATGTAAACAAAACACATTTTGGCTAAGTAAAATCTTAAAAAATAAGATAGAGTTGTATTTATATAAATTATTCAATAATTTTTGCTATTTTTCTATATATTTTAAACTCGTACATGCATATGAGTATTATTTTGTTTTTACGTAATACTCGTAACATTCTATTTCGTCTATGAAAAGTTTTATCAAGCAAGATGTTCTTTTAAAGTTTTAATGTTAAAATTATACATTTTGACTTTCTACCCTAAGCCATTTCATACACGTGGTTTTGAAATCACTGTATTATTTTATATAACCATACAGTTTAGATCATAACTATAATTTATTCGTTTTACAATAACACTAATTTATGGGTTCCTAAAATATTTTAATAAATTAATCCATAAATATAACAATATACTCGTAATCATTACAAAAGTTTATTTGAAAATTGTAAACCCATTAATTTATGCTTTACGTAACGTGTATAATTAATGTAATAACAACGTTATCGAAAGTATTATTTCAACATGAAACTGTATTGTCATGAAATTATCTATCGATATTGTTTGCACGAGGGTGGAGTGAGGCGCTGAAGTGGTGAAATTGTTACTCATAATTAACGGGGCTTGTTATCGTTCCTCATTAGGGGATGGCAAACATTTTGTCAATAACGATTCCCGATACAAATTTAATGCTCAGAAATAGGCTATACGATGATGGCTTTCATTTGATTGATTGTTTTGATTCGTTATCGTAAAATTTTAATGGCGTTCTCAACTAAACCGCAATGTCCTTAGTATGATTTTATTGTTATTTGTAGAATCATTTAAATAAATAAATTTATAATAAACATCGCTATGAAAAAGAAATGGCAAATTTTTGACTTTATATATACTTATCCTTACACGGTACAAATACTCTTACACAAATCAATAGTTTTAAATAAAAATTTACTTAAAACTGCCAATTTGCTTTATTGAGAACATATCTTCAGCATCCAATCGTGTATTAAGGAGAAATTTTCAATTTGAAAATCAAATAATCTTTTAAGGCGACATTTTGTTTTAAACAGTTGTCTATAAATTGTTAAATCTGTGAATGAAGGAAGTTGGTTGCTAAGGTTGATTTTTATTAGGACTATGTAATTTTCAGTCACAAAATATTATAAAATAATGGGCGAAAAGATGAATTCAAAGATGAAATTGGGACTTGTCTGATTTGTATGAAATTTGGCATTGTTGCTTCTTCATAGCTATGCTTTATTATTATTAATTCATGAAGGATTAAATTCATTATATGTATATATATAATGAAGCTTTAATCTAACGAATAAATTGATACTAGTACATTTTTAGCAAAAAATAATTATTTTTTTAATAGTTATTTACACAACAAGGTCGATAACATAAGGCATTATTAAACACAATGGTTGTTTTAAGCCACGAGCGTAACGAATGCCTTAAAGAAGGCCCGAGTATTTAATAATGCTTATCGACCGCGTTTTATACAAAATTTTATACATTTTTTAATAAATTAAGACGAAATCTTAAAAATTCTTATCTTCTTTTTATAAAAATATATGTTGCTCTGTTCCAGACACTATTCCTGTCTTTTTTTATTAATGCGTAATGCGGAAAAACGATAAAACATTTCGAAATTAAAAGTAAATTCAAATAAATCAGTGTAACGGCAATTTTATTCAACTTTAATTTAATTGCACCGATCAATAAATTTAGTGAAATCTTTTTTGGTAATTGCTTTTGATTTCTTCGCTCAAATTCTAATATTTGGATAATAGGCTTAATGATGTTTATGTTTCTATTTCATAACAAAATGTTGATTCAAAACAGAATTTTTAAATATAAAAATCCATGAGAGTGTCGGACAATGCTCGTGAATATCCGTCAACGTTCGTCAAAATTTATCAATATTTAACAGTAAAACCTCGAGTATCAAAGTAACTTTTCATATAAATTGATGAATTTCGTTTACGGAGGTCACACTTTAATAAATAAAAAATAGCATTTGTGCTATAATAACGACTTTGACAGAACAAATTTGAATGTCATAATATCAATTTTAAGCAACAAAATTGCATAAAAATATAATGAAACCAGGACAAATTCTATTTAATCATGTTATATTTTTTCTTTTTTTATATTAGTTATATTTATAATATGTAGTTTTTTAGCTACAAAGGTTGGAAATGAGCCGTTTTTTAACGAGTGTGAAATATGGGCCGTTAGGCAAGTTTTCTATCGTTTCCAAGTTAAAAAACGGATGATACACCCAAGCAGGACATAAATTATTTTGCGTTATTGTTTGTCATTACAACGATCTCTATTTGAACGATTTTGGATACTAATAAACCGTTATAACGGGCTGGATTAAAAATTGTACAGTTTTTTGCTGAAAATGATGCGGAAATTTTGACTTTGAGACAAATTTATTTTTCACTACTGAATTAAAAATTCAAATTTTACTATTTCAATAGAGTGACGCATTATGAAAGTCAAATCGATACGAAAGTGCCAAAAATTTTGGAACAGGCCAATAGGAATCTTTTTAAAGGTTGAACTTAATTATTGTTTGTCAAAATAAGAAAATAATACTTATTTTCCTTTCGTAATGCTTTACATTCCCTTCAAAAGTTACATACTATTGAATGTAAAAGATTATTTATTTGAATTAAAAACTATATTTTCATTAGGCATTCATTTTAGAGCATTACACCCGCCTCATATCCGATGTGATAACACTTTCGACTCGGAGGTTTTTTTATCCCTGGGCTGGTAGAACAGACTGGAACCCTTTCAACCGGTATAGGTGCTATTAATTGACAACTAATTCACTGAAAACAAATAGTCAAAAAAAGCCTAAACCCATTGGTCGAGTGTGAGACTTCCCCCGGAGTCCCCATGTTCCTTAGAGGAATTGACAGGAAAATTTATTCATAGCATCAACCTTAAAATTTCATATCCGGCATCGATAATCTCAATTTCACCGCCTTTAGCAATTTTTTAGAGTACGCAAAATTGAATTGATACTTTGAAAACCTCTTAATCTCCATTGCCGAAAACCGAGACACCTGTGTCACGCGAGGGGGAGGCAAGTTTGACATTTTGACATCCTCTTATTACAATAACATTGGTAATGGGAAACCAAAAATAACCTTTTCTATAAATTCGTCAAATTCGTTCTCAATCAAATAAAAGCAAAGTTAGAAAATCTTTGAATATTAAAAATGTAGTTACGTAACTTCTTTAGTAGTTCAAGTTGTCAAAAATTAAAGCCCTTTAGATTGAATGGGTTATGTTTTACATACGAATATTGCAAAAGTCTAGACAAATTACTGACGGTTCATTTGAATTTTATTGCCCCATAAAAATAGAATAAATTATATAAAATAAAGTTATTTGACAAAATTCTTTTAGATATTATTTAATATATTTAAAAAAACACTCATTTCCTTAAATTCACATCTATAAATAACCAACTAATAAAATAAAATTGACTAACAGATGTCATAACCTTATCAAAAGGGGTTGAAAAAAGGGTTTCGCCGTTTCTATTTATAGATTGCACTATAATCCGCCCCTTTGAGCATTTATTAGAGGTGAATCGATACACGGAGAGTGGAACAGTATATGCACGACTTTTCAATATGCTGGTCTCAAGGCTTAAAATCGACCAAGGATTTGTTTGCTGGCTTA
Source organism: Clogmia albipunctata (assembly GCA_001014945.1). Classification (NCBI taxonomy): domain Eukaryota; kingdom Metazoa; phylum Arthropoda; class Insecta; order Diptera; family Psychodidae; genus Clogmia; species Clogmia albipunctata. Next base: position 15,669 of record JXOV01010970.1, read on the forward strand.
CTGGCCTTGGTCTGGAATGTCCTTTTAAGCGTGTGTGGCGAGCCAATTGTGCAGTAAAACGGCACTAAAATCGATAAATGCGAGTAAATAAAAGTGAACCGGAACTTGGCCACGTTTTATTGGACGTCATTCCAGCTCCTCGCAGCGCTGAACTTCAATTCAGTCAATATATGAAGAGTGAATAACCTAAAGCGAGCTTGTTTTAGGAGCTTCGAACATCCGCCCACGCTCTTTTGTGTCCCTTCTCTTCGAAAGAGACTCAATTTATATAACTTTCCCCTTCGGCGAAATTCCGTCTCTATTTGATGGAAACATAGGACAAATATTTTAATTTTTTTTATAAAAAAAATAGAATATAAATGTGCTTAACCCTGAACAACGGCAATTGAAATTTTTGTTATATTTTACACGACAGAAATACGTTACTACTTCCCAGATCAATATTTTAAATTTAAATTTTAGAATGGTTTATTGGAAAATCTGATAACTTTCATTATATTTATTGAGGACACATATTCAGCATCCAGTCTCAATCGTATTTTAAGGACAAAATTTCAATTTGAAAATCAAATGATCTTTTAAGACAACCTTTTGTTGTAAATAAAAGTATAGAATTTGACAATTCTGTGAATGAAGCAAGTTGGATACTAAGATTGATTTTGAATTGGACTGTAAAATTTGTATGAAATTTCCAGTCATAAATACACAAAAAAAGAACGGAAAGAAAGAAGGGCAACGGATTTTCCTTCTTCTACATGGTGTAGTACAAATTTAAAAACAATTCAATGTTTCATATGAAAACAAACTGTAATAATTATAATATTTTAGAAAATATGTAACCTACCTTGTATTAATAATAAATTCATATTTTAAGTCTATTTCATTTCTTTTGTTTTTACAAATTCATTTTAATTGCTTAAATCAAAATGATGGTTTGAAATTAAACCGTAAGATTTTGAAGGTGAACGAATGTATCTGTCAATATTTAAATTTAATATTTTTTTACTGTACTTCAAATTTTCCACTCTACTTGCAAAGTACATCATTACCCATCGTTATGTAAGATACTTTTCAAATCATTTTTAATGTGTTTTGAAGAGGATGGAAAGGCCAATTGTTCTGATTAGATATAAAGTCTATTTTTAATTCAAAACCGACGAAATCTCGCTTATGATTATTTTTACACTAGTAATAATTTCATAATTTCGTGTGTAAAGAAGTCCCATCATACATTCATTACGTAAAAATTAAATTCCTACCACCATTATGTAAATACTTTTGCAATTAAAAAAGCATGTAAATATCATATCATAAAAATTTCATGTCATGAATTGAGCTAATTTATCGAAGGAATTCAGCTTTAAATTTCTGTGTCCTTCGAATTGACTAACTTTGAACCAATACTAAGTTTAATATGAATAATATTAATTTATTGTCTAATTTAAATCATGTGTTTCTGGTCCTTATAAACATTAAACACTTATGAGCCCCATTTTAAATCAAGCATAAATAAAATCTAGCATGATGAAATACTAATAAACTGGATCAAACTTTGAAGGACAATTCTTTAGTGGGTTAATGGCGAGAACTATTACCCATGTACATAAAAACAAACATTATCGACATGGATATGTATAATCGGAACAAGATGTAATTTCGTAATGAACGATAGTTAATAAACGTAAACTGCCTAGAAAGGCAAAGAAATTTTTTCCTTGTTTCTTCTTCATGGGAATGGTTTAATATTTGAAAATAATATTTTTTATAATTGGAACCTTGTATTTAACGAAATCTTAATTAAAAAAATAACAGATTGCACCAAAAAAGTATCTTAATAGAATTATCTATTACAACCAATAAATTATTGATTACACATCTTCAGTTTATTTCAATTTACTTTGAATAGCTATTTGCGAAATGTCAATTATTAGTTTCAAAAACTACCACCAGATGGCGAACGTATCGATTTAGAGGAAATAGTCACAAACACATTCAAAATAGATCGGTTAAAAGTTAGGTTACCGTTCTTTAGGCCCTATTATTTGTATGAAACTGACGAGTGCACCCTTCTTGTTATGACTAGAAAAACTGAGTAATTAATTAATTATATGATGAAATATGAATGGCCCCAGCAAACCAAATTTTAGAATACACTTTTTTTCATCTGAAAATTAATTTTTACGGCCAAGTAGCGCGTCAACATGATTAAAACACTTATATCTTTAATTTATAAAATACAGAACCTTTATTTTTTACGTAAATTACAAAAATTTATACTTTTTTTTATTTCTGTAAATCTGCACAATTTTAGTGATTTGCTTCACTTTAAATACTTTACTTGAACATTTCATTTTGTTATAGGTGTGTTAATAGGTGAAAATAAAATATTCCTTAAAATATTTCTCATTTTGTATGCATTTGAATTTGTTTAGGTTATTACTGAAAAAAAAATTCACCGTTCCCTATCCGTAATAACCTAAACCATTGGGGACATACGGAAACGACCTCCTGAAAAAAACAGACACATTGTGAAATTCAAATCATTTTTATAATAGTTATTTATACAACAAGGTCGATAAGATGCATATCGACCGTGTTTTATACAAAATTTTATGCATTTTTAAATAAATCAACACCAAAATTAAAAAAAAAACATTCGTTGGCCCAAAAATTAAAGTTAAATTTTTTGTCTCGCTCACATTTTCATTTCCGTTTCTAATTCCAAGAGAAAATGTAGAAAGCAATATCTTGCATCTCTTTCTTTCACATAGGAAATATTATCCGTTAATGGATTATTTTAAATTAAAAAGGACCGTAAACAGNCAAAATTAAAAAAAAAACATTCGTTGGCCCAAAAATTAAAGTTAAATTTTTTGTCTCGCTCA
>JXOV01010972.1:1516-13775 GCA_001014945.1 Clogmia albipunctata
TAAATTAGTGATGGCGCAAACAAATAAATAAAATGGGCGGATTGACTGGATCCGTTTACAACCGGTCTAGGTGCTATTAACTGACTACTAATACACTGAAAAAACAAACAGTCGTGTACAGTCTAACACCCGTTGGTTGAGGTTGAGCACAGAAATATCAAGAATGTGAAGCTTTCTCGGGGCGTGATGCGTGTAAGGAGACTGTTCGAGCAGATGCTGTGGTGACAATCGGGGGGTCTTACTCTCCAGCTATCCCAATCGCTTACACAAAATTCGATCTAAATATATTGTAAACATCACTTCTAACCATAGATTTAAGTATATTGTATAGCCATTGGCATAAAACAATAAAGAAATGAAAAGTGCAAATAGCTTCAGGCATCAAAATCTTGTAAATATGATGTGATGTTTTCGCCCTGCACTGAAATAAATAATAAGCAATTTTATTTCGATTATTTTCCCCCTTAAACTAAAAACAAACAGTTTTTAATTACTTTAATTGACGAAAATATTAATTAACAAAAGCTCCATATCAATTACCACAAAATGAGGTATTAAACTAACGAATTTATCCGATTATACTTTACCTAGGAATAATAATTATTAACGCATTAAACTCATTGCAGAAGAGAGGAGGTGCCAGAATTTAATGTGAAATTGAATTAAATGTTAAGCTACTATGGTTAAGCCCTAAAACTATTTCATACGTTAAATACAAAAAGGTAACAATAAAGGTAAAATTAAAATAAGGATCTTGATTATCCTTCATAGGAAATCATAAAACATTACAATTAAACTCCCATTTAAAATCCAGTCAATGATTAACTCATAAATTAAAAAGTTCAAACAGCTCTTGGTCGAGATGCAATAGTGTGCAAAAAGTGAATAAATAAATGCAGTAATTAGTCAACAAGTAATAAGTCTGCAAATCAGCAAACGTTAAACAGTGCGCGCGAAAAAAATCGTTTGATGTCGTTTAAAAAATCTCCTGGGACTAATTTTATGTGCTGGCAAACAGCAGTTTTATCATTGCGCTCGCTCACAGACCATTAAAGTCCATTGAGATAGAGAACTGTGCAATTACTTAAATGGCGCAAACAAATTGTTTCAAATGAATTCAATCCTAGCAAGCGCGCCGCACAAATAAACAGATGCAAGTCTATCAGTTGCGAATCCTCCATTGGCGAATTTGCTCGCTCGCTCTGTGTGTCTCTCGTTAGTTTCGCTGATAATCGGATCACCATTTTTGCATCGCTGACATTTATAAGATGCCATTAAAGTCTTCTTGATCAGGCTGCCTCCTTCCTCATCATTCCTTCTCCCTCCCTCCCTTTTTTTCTTCTCTCACTAATACGATTCCATAATTTCCTTCTCTTCTTCTTGGATTTAGGGAATTTCCTCTCCTCATTGCTCCCGCTGCTGCTGGTGCTCCTTCGTGCAGAGAACGATAAGATTCAATTATTAAAATCATATTTTCTAAAGACTGACTGACTGACTATGACTCCCTCCTCAGCTCAATTCGACTGAACTAAATCCACCCGAACTGGAAACGAATTGATAAACTAAGTCTCCAGAATCCCGAGCAGAGGAGCCGCTCTATTATCGACAATTGCATGCAAATCCCAGAAACGATTAAAACCACATTATTTCGATAAATATGTATATATAAATAATTTATTAACCAATAACTCTTCCTTGCCATTATTATTCAGTCAAACTATCCGGTTCTTAATGTAGTTCTTGATCAACTGGATGCACACCTCCGCATCCTCAGCACTGTCGTGGCCAAATTCTGGAAAAGAAAGTTCTTATTAGTAAAGTTCTACACAAGACTAAAGATAATAAACTTTCCAATTAAACCAATTTAAATTGAGAAAATCAATTTGAGAATGAAATTAACTTTGAAGACGCCATTTTTAAATATTTTGTTAATACAAAAAGTGCCTACTTGGATGTTATTATATATAATTTTTATTGAAAATTCAAATTTAGGGATGGTTTACTAGAAAATCTTATAACTGTAAATATTTCATAAGAAGCATATCTTAGAAATCTTGTATAAACCGTACTTTAAAGACAAAATTTCAATTTGAAAATCAAATTAACTTTTAAATCGACACTATAAAAAAACATTTCTATGGTCCGGAGGAACAACGACACAAGCACAAAAATGACAATTTCACAGGAGAGAAAATGATAAGCAGATACAGAGAAAACAATTAATGGTCTGATAAGTCTCCGACCATTAAGCCTGATGAAGCTTTTTTTAGAAAAAAAAACTTATTTACCGTTTAGAACCTTTTTTAGGAAAGTTACTGTCTAAATTTTTATAAAACCAAACTTATACTTTTGTTTTTATAGATTTGGAAAGTAAGCGTTTCGAAAGTTTTTTTAATAATTGAAAAGAGCAACTCTTGTGATATTATGACATATGGCCAATGTACATTTATATTGAATTAAATCCACAATATGATATACACTCCATTTCATCTTTTTATGAAAGGTGTCTTCGATTTATATTTTAATTAATATCTAATTTGATTGTAATTCATTTTGGAACGATGAAAAATGTAATCAGCGGCCATCAAATAGACTATAAAACAAGGGTCTAGGTTTGTCCCAGGTTATTAGTAAAGTTGATGAATTTAAGTGTTCGGATTTTCCCCATACAGAAATAGTGTCTCATCCTTTTACGACGCACGGATTAATTATTTTCTCGCACTGCGAGCAAAAAAGGAATCGTTTTTGATGATTTTTTTAAAATTGAAATAGTTAATTATGTTTTGTTTAAACTATATTTGGAGTATTGTCTTATTATTACCACAAATCTGTTTTTAATTATCGAAAATAATTCAATTACCTCTTATCAAAGAAAACTCTTAAAATATAACAAAACTTTAAAAATAAATGATTCTTATTCAGATTATTTTGGAATAAGAAATTATTTTGAACAATATTCAAGAGAAATATGTGAGAGTTGTTATTAATTTTTAGTCAGTAAACAATGGAGTTCATATAAATTGTTCCTGCTTCCAAAACAAAAAACCGTTATAAATCATTTTCTATTATTCCTAGCTTTACTAAATTTGATATGCAGTTCGGTTAGAAGATGTGTAACAATAATCCAAAAGCAATTATAAAACTTTACTATTGATTATTATAAACAATAAATTAAATCTATATTTCACATTTTGGTTCGATTCATGATATTATCTATTTAGCAAAAAATTATTTTTGAAGTTATATTAATGTGGGATTGGTGGAATGATTATAGAAGAAGAGTCCCTGGCGAAGCAAGTAAATTGAGGTTAGATTGAGTTTGACGATGAAAAGAACGTGAAGTTGAGTTTTGTGTAATCTCTATAATGTTCTTGTATAAATACGGAATTGATCTTTAAAACTGGTGTTCGTAATCCCTTGCCATTGTCTACATTAATACAGTAAAATGTTTAGAGTAGATTAATAGTTATTTAAGCAACGTGTAGGAAAAATGAACCAAAATTAAGATCGAGTAGAGTTCTAGAAAATGAATGAAATGATAGTTTAATTATGTGTTTNGTTCTTGTATAAATACGGAATTGATCTTTAAAACTGGTGTTCGTAATCCCTTGCCATTGTCTACATTAATACAGTAAAATGTTTAGAGTAGATTAATAGTTATTTAAGCAACGTGTAGGAAAAATGAACCAAAATTAAGATCGAGTAGAGTTCTAGAAAATGAATGAAATGATAGTTTAATTATGTGTTTTTCCAACTAGTTTTTTACAAGATTTTATACAATTAACATATTTATTAGGTATTTTTCCGCGAAATATGAAATAAAAAATAAGAAGACAACCCAGTAAAATTAAGTTCTAAACACATACAATTAGGAAAGTACTTATCAAGCGAATAGAACTTTTGGTCTCAATTTTTCAAAATATCACGACATGATAGCACTCATCATTTAAAAGCCATAATCAACATTTAAGAAGAATTTTACTTTTTGTCATTTTTCAATAATAGGGGCGGCACTTTCTTCACTGCCCCACGGCGGCAAATTTCTAAATCCGGCCCTGAGTCATAGCCTACTTTATTATAGAGACATGAAAACGTCAAAATATATTTTCATTCTACGCTACTACGATTAAAAATTTCAATTTTTAGCAGTTGAATTTTACACGAGAGAAAGCATTGGCTACTAAAATGTAAATACTTTTCATAAGAATTATATAAAAAAAATGTAAAACTCACCACTTTCTTGAATTATCCGCTTCAGATGGTCTATGCAAAGTGTCTTCAGGGCCTTCTTTTTCGGCAAACCCATTTTGTGAGGATAGAGCACCGATGTATCCACAATACAACTGTGAATCATCTTTAAAGCCTTCAAGTCACTCTCCAAACTGGAAATATAGTAAAATATTTAATAAATAGCCACATATTTTTTATATTTAAAAACAAGGATAAATTTAATTATAAATCCGAATTTAAACTATAATTCCCATACCTGTGACCGACGAGTATTGTCCGGGAGTGGAACATGGAAAGTAGAACCGCTTGAATCTGCCTTATCGATCGAGTTTCGTTTTCCAGCAATTCTTTAGTCATTCCTGAAAAACTGGAAGAAAAAAAATTTTATTAACAACTCAATAAAAAATCTCTTTAAATATCTATATATATCTATATATAATAATTCTTTGAGCAAGAACATATTTGCACAAGACCATTCATTTTTTAAAATTAATATACTACAAAAATTGTAAAAAAATATCTTTTATTCAAAAATATTTCTCTTCTTCATGGCCATTCTCTTCCACAATTGAATAGAAATTGATACTTGATGAGGATAATTAGGAATCTAAATATTAGGATATTGGATTGCAAATATTTAAATACTGAATAGCAAAAGATTGGTTTAATTTGGAACGAACTGATCACTCACTCAAATTATGATTACCGAAACACAGGCAAAGCTAGTTTTCTATGTTCCCCGTGTTCCTCAGTAAAAATTTTAAAAAAATACAAATTTCAGTAAATTTGAAAAAATTCTGAAAAATAGCACATTACTTGAAAGTATCCTAAAAGACCGACTTTTAATCAGAAATCACAATATTCTTTATAAATTTTAAAAAGTAAACTGACTAGACCTATACTGCCCTAGTGTGCGATGCTATATGTCGGGTCAAATAACATTCAGTTCTTTCATATTCAAATGCACCTCAGATTATTTTAAATAATATCTATATCGATTGAAATAAGTTAGTTAGGGTCAGAAATGGTGATAGACAGGGTGAGCAAGGGTAATACAAGGAGGGACTGTCCACCATACCTCCAGTGATACGTTATCGTGCATCATATCATCTATCTTAAATAGGGATAAGGTTTATAAGGCTTAAGCGGATTTTATAACCAGGATCTAAGATTTAAAACAAAATAAGAGAAAGAAATACTCACGCCGTATTGTAGTCCACGATAGGGTTATCAGGTTTAACACAAGCATCATAGACAACCTTCCCGCTTATGTCCACCACAGTAACCCTGGTTAATTCAAGTCCTTCAGTCGTGTAGCACATTTCACAATCTAGAGCGAAAATATCAGCCCTAGTGCATACGTAGCTCTCGTCCCTGTCCATCGTTGTGACAAATCCCGTTAGATTCTCGTAATCCACATAGTGCCAGACGTGATAATTCCCGTACATGCAGCCTGGAGTCCCGGCGGGCTGCTGACAGCATCTGTGATAGTTGTCCGCGAAACCCCTTCGAAATCCCGTACCCTTAGGATGATAGTTGCACTCATCCACAGAGGGTTTCTCGTAGCAGTTAATATTAAAAAGCTTGGTACATCTTTGGCAGTACCTTTCGAACTCATTCTTAGGCTTAAGCTGCTCCTTTTGTCTGTAAAAGCCTTCAACTATAGCTTGACCCCTCTTGGGACCATGTCTCGGAAAGCCGTTCTCCCTTAGTTGTTCCTCGGTTAGTATGCATTCAGCTACTAGGTCGTAGGCCTTCGTACTGGGAATAGTGTCAAAGGTATGCCCTGACAAAGGTCCTACCTTCATTATCGTAGACTCTGACCCATTTACAGGCTTCGCGTCTTGTCTTAACTTATTATTGATACTCCAGGACGTCTTTTGGCCCATCTTTCCGGCCAAAATCACGTCATGGGACACTGTATTATTCTTCACTGTATTCACATTTCCCGCACTGATAGACTCTTTCCTAAGCTTATTCACAGCTAAGGTCGCACTACTCTTATAGATCACTGAACTACTACACTTTTTAAACACTGCCAACTCCTCCGTCTGAGCCCTTTCCCAGGCGTCTTCACAGGCTGTGTAGATGTCCAGACAGTGCTTCACCATCATGTTGTAATACTGCATTCGAAGGTTAAAGTGGATTTTGGTAGAGTTAGACTCTAAAACTGGGGGAGCTACCTTCTCTGTGGGGGCTACAGAGGCCTTATGAGCCACCCTTTTAGTTACATTGTTCAATGTAACCCTAGGGGCTGACTTAGCCACTGTCTTTTGATCGTTCAACATCTTCAATTGTTCGATTTTCTTCTTAGCATTTTGTAAGGCTATGATGTTTGAGACTGGGGCTACAAAGAGTCTTTTACTTTGTATTTGTGAGTTAGAGCTTGAAGATGGGGAACTACCAGCTGAAGACTCTGAGTGGTACTTTTCTAGGACCTTAGATTGCTTTTCCAATTCCTGTTGAGCTCTTTCCTCTTCCTCAGCTCTTTCTTTCCTAGCCTGTTCAGCTCTAAGGTAGACACTTTGTAAGGCATTTTGGATATGGTTTGGCTTAGTTTGGAAGGCCCTATTAATGGGTTTTGATCCACTGGGAAGCTCATGGGCTACCCTTTTCTTTGAAATCGTATCCCTGTAACTAGCCTCTTCCTCTAGGTGCTTTTGCTGAAAGTCTACAGCTATCTTAGGCTCTTCTGTAGTTATAGGAGTCTCGTTAAATTCCGCAAAGATCAGTTTACACTGCTCCTCCACGTCGTCATCATCACTTCCCAGGATCCTTTCCAGTTCTGCGGCATCTAAATTGTCTATCCATTTGGTTTTTTCGGGATCGAGACTGGGTTTGGTCTGTTTTGGGGGTTTGGAGGTTAGTTCCGAGTCTTTTTCCTCGGAAGGCTTCCTCTTTTTGCTTGAAGAACTATTGCTTTTTCTCTCCGATTTGTCGTCTTTTTCTTTTTTATCGCTTTTTCTATGGTCTGAGTCAGAACTGTGCCGGGTCTTGTCATGGCGATCCCTTTTGTGATGACTGGTTGAAGAAGAAGAGGATTTTCTGTCCTTTTCTTTCTCTTTTTCTCTACTGGAGGAACTGCTTTTATGCCTTCGAGACGATGTGGATGAGGAGGATGAGTGACGGCGTTTCGAGTCCGAAGAACTGTGACTGGATTTGTGCTTCGATGAAGAGGAAGATGAGGATTTTGAAGAGGTTTTTGAAGTTTTTGACGTTTTTTCAGAGACTACTTTGATTTCGGGAATTTCATTTGTGTCGAGTTTTGAATTAATATCAGTTTGATTATTTGTTAATTTACAATCATTTTCTTGAGTGACTTTTTCTTCTACATCATTTTTTTGTATAATATCTTCAATTGTCTCCTTTTCTTGATGATTATTCTCATAAATTTCGTCATTGTCTTGGCTTTCCTCTCCAATTTGCAGAGATTCGACTTTAGGAACAGACTTTGGGACATATTCAGCGGTTTTGTATTTGGACGAGGACTTGACCACCACCTCTACCTCTTCACAATTGCCGTTCGATTCCTTGGTCCCGGCTTCAATTGGATTGGGAACGTACTTCGGATACTCCAAAACGTCCCTCGGAGTTGCATTGTAAGTAGGCTTTGCATCCTCTGCAATGACATTTAGTCAATTAATCAATCGACAAAGGAATTAATCGAAATTTACCTTTTCTGTGCTTAAAATGACAAAAAGGGCGAACACAACTGGACTGGTCGTTGTAAGGACAAGTCACCGCCTTGAACAGACCGGTTGAAGGCAGCATTTCAAGACAATAAACAAAAAAAATTGTACAATTTCATAACATCAACATTGTTTTTCCGCTCTCACACACAAATCCCGAATTTTTCGAGGGAAATTTGATAATTTTCTTTGTTGCGCGAAACTGAGAACAATGGAATTTTGATTAATTAGAATCTCAAGAAAAATCCAATTGACCAGAAATGTCAATCTATCAAAAGGAAATGATAAGCAAGTCAAAAACATGTAATGGATTTAGGGGCAAAGTGTGGGTATCACAGCATTTTATTGTATGGCAGCTTTAATATTGCCTAGACCAATAATTCACCACTTTTTCAGCTATTCTGCAAAACGTTCTTTTCGTAAACCTCCACTTAAAAAACCCCTTACATTTTTTTCTTACTTGTTGACTACAACTTAATTTTGTTATAAAAACCTTTTATTTAAAATTAAAAACAAACTTTCAAAATTCAGCGGGAACATTTACTTAGCTTTGGTTTTGATTCCTGGAAAGCATTTGAATTGTTTCGCAAACGTCAAAATATTTGTAAACAACAACTTTGCTCGTTCCTAAACTTTTTCGAGTTTTTCCAATTTTCGTGGTTAATACGCAATTTCAACTATATTTCTTTAAGAAATCAACACAAAACACACCGGTACAGCCTCTTACTCAAGAAATTATTACGTGAATATGATTTTTATTGAAATATTTGTGTTTTTCAGAAAACAATGAACTCGGTTCAGGAAAGATTGCAAAAATTGCGAATTCCACTCGATAAATGGTCTGTGAGGGAACAATTGTGCTTGGCTTCGGCTGTGGCCTGCAGTGGAGACCAGAATTGGATGTCTGTTAGCCGGTCTTTGAAGATTATTTGTGGGAATGGGAGACCAAGTGAGTTTTGTTTGTTTATTTACATCTTAAATACAGTGGCCATGATTCTAAATCGAACACCACGTTTGTTTTTTGATTTATTAAAGGATCAGTAGATTTTCTTCGATTAAACGCCAGTGGGTAGTCTATTAAAGATATTTTCATATCTTATTTGAAAAATATTCAAACTATATGCACATATTTGCAATTTGCCCAAAGCAGACTATTTGTGGCGCTGTATTTTAAATCGAACACACGTATTGCGTACTTTGATATTCATTATAATGATTCCAAAAATTATTGCATTTTAGTGTTAGGGATTAATTATTATCTTCCTCTGGATCACTAAAACTATGTTGAGTAGATGATTTTGGATATATTGCAAAGCATTTATTAGAAATATTGTTTTGACATAAACTTTTACACAAATCTATTTGTAAATGATCTAAAAAAAAATCCTGAATTTTTTAGATGAAAATTCTTAAAATAATTTTGACATCCGAAAGAATTCAGTCCGGATATTTAGCAGATGTCTAACCAATTAAGAACAAAAAGTTCAATTGGTAACCAGATCAGACAAATCTGAAATACTCCTTTTCATGAAATATAATAGAATGGTATATATATTTGATCATGTAATATATTATGTAGTAGTTTAAAATAACTTATGTTGTTTTTGCAACGAGAAAAAGGTTTTATAATGTGATTTTATATAAAATTTCATGTGAAAAAATCAACATCCTCGATTTCTTGTTATGAATTATTTGAATATTTAAAAAAAAAATTAATAGCTATTTTCTTGAATTATTGGTTTTTAGAACATAAATCTTGTAATAGACTGGTTTTAAACCAATCCACTGTTATAAATATTAAAATAACTGTTTTAAATTTCTATTGACAAGCCTAAGAGATTTTTGTCGTAATTTGTAGAGATTTAGCTATAAAAACCACAAAACTGATGGATTTATATTGTTGTCTAATTTTGTACGCAAATTCCCGTTTGTGGTAATATGACAATCTGTTTGAGAAGTAATTTCATTTTAAAACTCAAATCCAGAATTGGATGTAGTTAAGAAAGCTATAATGAGTGTTAAATTAGTTACAATTGATCAATAATAGTTATTTAAACAACGTGTGGGAAAAATGAACCATAATTAAACTCTAGTAGAGTTCTAGAAAACGAATGAAATGAGTCAATATTTTTCGAAATATCACGATAAGCTGTATCACTGATATGCCCGTGATAGCTCTCATCATTTAAAACACATTTAAAAGCCATAATCAACATTTAAGGAGAACTTTACTTTTTGCCATTTAGTGTCAACAAATTTAAATTGATTAATAAATCATTGCCTACTTTACTATAGAGACATGAAAAATGTCAAAATAGGTATTCATTCTAAGGCTACTAAGAATAGTACAAAATTTTGCGGTTGAATAATGAAGAATAGTTATTCAAATTTCTTTGTGTTAGTAATAAATAATATATTATTCAACAGATCAATATAAAAGAACACATTGTGGAGTAAGCGTTGACTACTATAATGGCACTATTACTATACAAAATTGTATAAATATAAATTTTATTCACTATTTTTATGAAAGTCTTCTTGACTATTGGCCGATATCTCATATTTTACTAGAATTAGACACCAATTAAATATTGTTATCTAGATTCTATATTTTATCGAATTTAGCACTATTTCTTTACACAATTTTTTATAAAATTGTTGAGAGAAGTTTATTTCTGCATTTCGGCGCAAAATAATGAATATTCAGCTCATTAAAACCAATCAGTATAGTTTCAGGTTGTTATTGGACATGTTTAGTCACTTTCAAAGTCTTTTGTTCCGAAATATTTACTAATTTACTTGGATGCTAAATCAAAACAATGGTTGACTACCGGCTACTGACGGTTCACTACTACTACCACCACACATTACTACAACCTTATTGTTAATTAGCGTTTGTGTGTCTATTTCTTAACAAAATGTTTATTCGAAACTGAATTTCCATCCAAAACATCCATAACTGTAATCTGAGAATGTCGGTTAATGTTCGTCAAAGTTCGTCTATATTTAACAGTAAAACGTCCAGTATCCAAGTAAATTTTCATATAAATTGATGAATTTCGCTTATAGAGGTCACACTTTAATAATTAAAAAAGCACTTGTGCCATAAAAACGAATTTGACAGAGCAAATTTAAGTGTCATAATAAACGCGCGCCACCTAGAAGGGCAGCAAGCTAAACTCATACAAAAAATAACAGTTTGCTTTGTTTTAAACTCGGTTTCAATCTGAGTCAGCTTTAAATGTATTGTGTCTGGAAATTACGAAATTGACACGTTCGCCATCTAGTAGAATATTTTTGAACTTATTGAATTAAATTTAAAATGGAAATATTTTCTTTAAAATACGGTTTTAAACAGGATCTAGAAGATGTGTCATAAATAAAATAATGGCAGTGAACCTTCTTAAAATTTGAGTTTTACCAAAATTTTAATTTATTTATTTGCACTTATTTGTAATTTCCCAAAAACAGAGTATTTGTGGCACTGTATTTAAAATTGAACACACGTATTGCCTACTTTGATTTATTATCATGATCCAAAAATTATTGCATTTTAGTGTTAGTAATTAATTATAATCAACCTCTAGATCACTAAAACGATATTGGATAGACGATTTTGGGTAGATTGCAAAGTATTTATTGAAAATATCGTTTTTTTACACAAATATATTTGCAAATATTCATTGATTTTATTTGTTGTACGTTTACCAGAATAAGGTCCTTTATCATATTTTAAATTGTGTTACTTTAATATTATTTTAAAAATATTCTCAATAGACTACCAATTGTTGTCTGAACAAGCATGGTAAGCGATTTAAAAACAGACCCACCTTTTTGTTAATTGTATAGGATTTATTTTGTCTATTTATTATTAAATCTATTTTAGACATCAAAGTCTTCTCAAAAGTATTTTACAAATTATTTACATTAAATAATAATTAAAATTGTTACTAAATAACCCTATACAGTATTATAGAATCCGTTTCGTATAACTTGTTGTAACCATTCGCTTAATATGACGAATTTCAAAGCAAAGTTCAGTTTACATGTAAAAAGTATTACAAAATAGAATGTAATGGTACGCTAATAATAAATATCCGGTTAGTATGACCAATTTTAGCCGATTTTTTTGGAAATTGTAACCGGTCATATTGACATGACAACAAGATGGAAACAAATTCACTCTCAATACTTTCCATGACTGGCTTTGAGTATCACAGACAAGAACCGACATTAAAATGGCCTTTTGTTAGTGATTAGTATAAACTTGAAAAAAATATTCATACTCGTATGTTATGGAACTTATTGTGTAATAATTAGTGATGTCAAGTATCGACATT
>JXOV01010976.1:0-10062 GCA_001014945.1 Clogmia albipunctata
CCGGACCATTTCAATGGAGACAGGGTATTAGATTTGATTGCAATTCAATATCACAATCGATAGTTAAATAATTAGATTTTTGTTTGAGATCATAACATGTTATGTTGTCGTCATCTTGGAATAAAATGGTATCGTCCCAAATTCCTACGATATAACTCATGTTATCAATTTTGGTTTCATTTAAAAGAACATTTTTGGTAAAATTATATTCCAAAAGTGATCTTGATTTATAATCTGTAACAATTGCAATGAGTTTATATTTTAAATTAGGGCTTTTTATAATCTTTGTGGAGCTATTTCGTTTCTTCAGTGCTTTTATAATTAATCCGCATTGATCCCTTGTCGTACAATATTCATACAACTTGTCGATTATAACCTGAAAATAAAAATTATTGTGATAATTATATGAATAAAAGAAGCAAAATATTTTTAGAACTACAATTTACTAGCTTATGGAGAAATGTTTAATCCTCAAGTGAAATTTTAGCATTAATACGATTTTATTATTTCGATTAAAGGTAGTATGTAGCATTTTTTGCCCACATCGACGATCTAAAGGAACATTGACGTATCTACAAACATAACAATTTTACAAGGGAGCAAGAAAACGATCAGTAAAATTTTGACGAAGTCACTTCTGCGGATGTTTAGAACATTCTCCTAGATAGTTATTATCCAAATTTCAATAAAATCGGATATTAACTTTTGTTTTTATTGTGTTTGTAAGCAAGCAATAAGGCAAATTTTTAATAACGACGCTGTTAATCATTATCGAAATAAGTTTTGTCGTCGCTCTGTAATCATAAATACATTAGTTCCCACCAGTGATCAGAAACAAAATTAAACAGCTTTAAACACAAGTCGGCGAAAATCGGTTTTTTAAAACCGTATGGACAAAATGGCATATGTACCTCTAAATTCTGTGTAATTATTGGCATAATTTTGCAAACAAAATCCCTGTGTTCGTCTAGAAACGTATGTCCAAGAACTGTAAACCCAATGCCATCAATTTACCATTCTCTTCCGGGTCTAGATCTCGAAAAAGGTCTTTAGAGTATAAACGTGAACATTTTTCTTCATTATAATGAAAAATATTTTTAAAAAAAATTCGACTTTGATATTGTCTTGCCTCCAGGACTGATGCTGAGTTGAGTTCTTATAATTTATGGGCATTCTGGCCATCTATGGACCAAATATTTCCGGTTTTATTAAATAAATACCACTAGTTGACAAAATGAGAGGTATGCCATTTTGTCCATATGTCGTTTTGAAAAAAATTTTTTTTAAAAATATAAAGAGGATTCTATTTCTAGAAAATCTTATTTTAAGACAAAGATGAATCCTTAAAAGATAAAATAATAAAAACTTATTTCGCTGGAAAANCCCTGGCACTAAGACCCATGGACTGAATGCGTTCAATTTCTTGCAGGATATCCAAAGCCATTTGGGTTACAAGATAGCTTAGTCAAATACGAGCTAGAAATAGCCCAAATCCAGAAACACTCGCTATGCCATTTTGTCCATGTATAAAAACAGTGAAATTGCCAATGGCTTTGAATTTCTATTTCAAGATAAATTTTCAAGTAAAGTAGCCTGGAATTGAGAATTGACGTTTCATATCAAATTTTTAATTGTGATTTGCAAAATAATAAGTGATTGTGTAGTACGTTTATCATTAAAATGTTCACCTGCCTTGAAAACTACGTCATTATACAACTATATGTAAAACAAACATGTAGGCTAAATTTGGACCGTCGATATTATTAAATGCAATACTTACGTCACTTTTTATGCTTTCAATTTCCATCAACTGAAGAAATTCCGTGAAATACGTAAACCTGATTTTTTCAAAATTAATCCACGATAAAATCCCTTCGGCTATATAATCTTCAGAAATGTACTCCTTCATTTCATTAATTAATTCCAAAAAAGACCCCTTGTCTAATTGCTTGAAATCTTCCTTCTGAGAAATATTTTTAAATTCCTGGGCAATTACATCCTTTACTTTGTTTGATAGACTGTCGCTATTGAATAGTTTAATTTGGAAATACACTTCCAGACAGACATCCCTAGTCATGTTTGCTAATAAATATTCCTCGGCGTATTTCATCAATTGAGGCAGTTCCATCAAATGAGCTGATTTTAGCAGCTCAGTCGCTGTTTCAGAACTTGAAATTTCTACTGATCCACAGTAGATGAACTTAATGATCGCTTCCAAAGTGTCCGATTTAATGTCAGGGACTATAACTGTAGACTCGACACTCTCCCTGAATGCTCCACTAAACATGACTTTGAAATACTCCGTCGCCGAAGCCAAAACAGCCTTGTGGGCTGAAATTCTATAAAAAAAAAACAAAATCGATCATTTAACATTTTTTGGAAAACAACGACTCACTCTTTTCCTTCTTCTCCAGCTAATAGTTGAACATCGGCATGTATTTTGGAATCGTACATGCTTTTTATAATTGATAAAGAATTTTCCGGACATGAATAGAGAGTCATTTTAAATAAATAAAAAAACAAATGTGATATGATAATGTCAAAATTTAAACTGTTCTACAAGTTTTCTGTGATTTGTTATTGGAATTATGTAGAAGAACGTGTGCACTGTTTCCTTAATATAATAAGAATTTAAAAGACTTTTGCCAAATTGCCGGTAAACAACAACAAATCAAAACAAAGTTTAATGTTTTGACGTTTCCAATAATAATCAATATTTCTTTGGGAATTTTTGTTGTATTAATTGCGCTTAATGTAAAAATGTCTCTGTTTCCCGCCTATGGTGCTAGTTCTTCGAATACGACTCCTAATCCACCTCCAGTGTCATCAGAAGGTGAGAATTTTGTTTAAATCCCAACTAATCATTTATTTAATTTGATTAAACTTTCAATTTTAAGAATGGCTCTCGAATCCGAGTTTTATCAAGTTCCCGGTCGAAGATCCGGAACTGGAGGGCAAAGAAGTTGTCCTGTACTTCTCCTCGAGTGACAGTGAAGTCGAAGAATGTCCGGAAAAGGCTGAGAAATGTCTAGAATTGGTGAAAGAAGATGAGAGTAAATTGAAGCTCGATTTCGACGGTTCTGAAGAGTTTTATGTGGACAAGAAGCGAATTCCTGGCTATCTGAAAGTGGAGAAATTATATAAGCCTGCTTGTCCAATATATCGAACATGGAACCGCTTGGGAAGGATACAAAATAGAGAGATTTCAAGGACAAATAAGAGATATTTCTCAAAGAAGTTCACCTCCAAGTTGAGTGAATTGAACAAAACTGGTTCTGGGAGGAGTGTTTGTGTTTCTGAGGATGATTTTGTAGAACAAAATAAACAGTTTAATATAATACTAGTAGCTAAACCGAATGAAATCTCAAAATGGATGGAGTTTGTGAATTTCCAGGACAATAACCCAATGAAATCGATTACAAATACTCAATTGGCTGAAAGGAAGATAGATATCCTGGACAAGGCTCTACTTAAGAATCCAAATGATGACCGATTGTATTCCCTCTACGTGGATATTCTCAATAGAGCATTTCCGTCGTTCGAAGTGAGTAAAATCATTGAGAAATTAATCGCCAAAGAGCCCACAAATCCAGTTCTGTGGAGGGGACTCATAATGGCAACACAAGGATCCATGGCTCGTTGCAATGTGCCAGATGTACTAAAGATCTACGAGAAAGCTATGCAAAAAATGTACAAAATCAATCGCTCCGACGAAATTATGCTAGGTGAGTTCATTTTTTTTACAATGCTGGTCAAAATAATTAAACCAAAATTATTGCTAAGTCGAATACGATTGATATCTGTTTTTATAGAAATTTGTTAACATAAAATCTTATATTTTAATTTTTAAAATTATATTTATTATATGTTAATGTAATAATTAAATTATAAAATTATGTTTTAAATATTCTACTTATGCTATAAAATTAAAATTGTTTATTTAATATTTTTCTGTGATTGAACAATAATAACAAATTTAAATAACTACATTATGTAAAACTTTACCTAGTCTTAAAGAAATCTTTAAAGCACTAGTGTTTTTATTAAAAAAAATATGACCTCCGTAAACAAAATTCATGTGTTTATATGAAAGTTATTTTGATACTGGAGGTTTTACTGTTAAATATTGACGAACATTATCCGACACTCTCAGATTACAGTTATGGATATTACACATATTTAGGAAATCTGTTGAAAAACTAAATTTTGCTATGAATAA
The DNA here is from genome assembly GCA_001014945.1 of Clogmia albipunctata. Classification (NCBI taxonomy): domain Eukaryota; kingdom Metazoa; phylum Arthropoda; class Insecta; order Diptera; family Psychodidae; genus Clogmia; species Clogmia albipunctata. Next base: position 4,220 of record JXOV01010976.1, read on the forward strand.
GAAACATAAACATCATTCAAAACTATTATATAAATATTAGAATTTGTGCCAAATAAATCAAAAGCGATTATCAAAAAGGTTTCTCTAAATTCAGTGATCGGTACAATGAAATCAAAATTAAACAAAATTGCGAAACAGACATATTTGTATATATGAAATTATTTTCAATTTAGGAATGTTCTATTTTGTTCCCGCATTAATCAACAAAGGCAGGTATATTTTGTGGAACAGAACAAAACATATTTTTACAGAAATTCGAAGAATTTTAAAGATTTTTATGTTAATTTATTAAAAAATTCATAAAATTTTGTATAAAACACGGTCGGTAAACATTATTAAAGACTCGGGCCTTCTTTAAGCGACCTTTGTGTTTAATAATGACTTATCGATCTTGTTTTATAAATAACTATTATAAAAATACAATATTCAAATATGTATTATTTAATAACCGCCGACAATTATAAATCATGTAAATACACAAAACTAGTACTTTGTACTAAAAATTTTAATTTTTGATCTTATAGTAAAAGCTTAGAAGGAAAATATATTTTGACATTTTTCATATCTCTAAATTAAAGTAGACTATGATTTATTAATCAAGTCAGTTTTTAAATGTCAAAAAAAATTTTCTTAAATATTGCTTCTTGCTTCAAAATGTGGTTTAAATGAAGAGTAGTATCACGGAGATACTGGTTTGTCTTTTTATTCTTTATTTCACGAATATATAGCTAAAACTGTTTGAAAAAACGCATAATTAAAAACTTGAATCTGTTAGAACTTTCAATTTAATCCATTATCTCCTTAGCGATGGAACAGATTGGCTAATAGATTGAACTTAAAAATTTGTAAACTAACACGCGCAAGTCTCGAAAGATCTAGCACTTTTTATATGGGCCTGACTATGGTTTCGGGAAATTTGTATGAAATTTTGACGAGACCAAATGCAGGACGATGTATTACAAATATTTGTTTTGTCAAAGTCACTTTAACGCACTAGTATTTTTATTTTTTCTATTTTATTATCATAAATTATGCAATAGAGTTTTTAAAGGGAAATATAACTTTATACCGAAATTTTTATTTCAGGTCTTTTCCGAAATTGCGCTTACTTTCTTCGCCAGTCGGGACTGTTTGAGACCTTTTTCGGGCTGATCAAGTTGGCGTTGGAGTTGAACGTGAGTCCGGATCGGTTTAGTGCGATCGAGCCTAATGAATCGGAGCAGCAGATTCTGGTCGATTACGAGGAGGTGGTGCTGGCCTCTGGTTTGCCGATGAACGAAATTTGGTTGAGGATAGAGAAGCTGCGGACGAACTACTTCTTCCTGCCCTGTCCGCCTGGGTTCACCTGCAGCGATCCGCAGCGGGTGGTCTTCAACGAGGACGTATGTTTCTTCATCTATCCACTTTTGCACAAAGAAAACTCGATGAAGCTCGTGCTTTTGATTTTACGGCTCTTGAAAATTCCTCTTCCGAATTCGCACTTGACGGAAGAGAGTCGAAATGAGAGCGAATTCGATTGTGTGGAGGATATTTTAAGTGTCTTCTTGTTCCCTTCGTTTGCAGAGAGTGCGGAGTTTGATAGGATTTTGTGGGATTTAATAAAAGAATTGAGTTTAGGGCCTTCCTTTTTTGGATCGTCCATTGGTCATGAGATTTACGTGAAAACCGTTTTGGAGATTTTACAGTTGTTGTCAGGTTGTTTTGATGGTGTGGAGAGGATGGTGTTTAATTTAATTTGGCTGAGGTTTGAGAGAGTTTTGGTGATAATAAATCGGTTTTGTAATAAACTAACGGAAGAGAAAAGGAAACAGACAAAGAGTAGAATAAAAAAGTTTCTCAAAGTAGAAGAAAATCGAAATGAAATCTGCTATTTTGTCGAGTACGGATTGATTGAGGAGGAGCTCGGCAACCATGAAATGGCTGTTAATATTTTAGAATCTGGTCTCATTCAGGACTTTGTTTCAATGGCGAATAAAGACAAATACAACATTGGCTCTAATTTTGCGGAAATTTCGATAAGAAATAAGGAATTTGAGTCAGCGATTACAGTTTTAACAAGTATCGCCTTGAATATTCCTTATTCAGGTTTTAAGGATGGGTCAGAATTCATAACAGATAATAAGAAACTGTTGGCCGTTTCCTATTTACAGAAAAATCTAGACAATTTAGTTGCAATTGAAAAGAATGTGGATTCATTTGAAGAGGAACAATTAACTCTTCCTGATTTTCTAATAAATTCCATCAAATGTCTAATTTATGCTAAAACTCTGATTAAATCAAAAAGTGAAGCTGTGAAAACTATTAAGATTAATTTAAAAATCTTCTCTGATAAATCCAATAAACGTCACACTTTTATTCGAGAAAAGTTACATGAAATTCTATTAAATGTCCAGAGTTTGGCTTTGTCTAATAATTCAGAGGCCACATCGTGGGATCAATTGAATGAAGCCCTATTAGAGTTTCCCAACAATTTATTCTTGAACAAAAAGATGGCCACTTTTAAAGGACAGCTTTGGCATAAAATTAAGCAAACAGCTCTTAATTGTGACTCTTCCATACCAATCTTCTTCCTAATTGCTTCGATAAGGCATCGATATTCGGAAGAGGTTCAGCAGGATATAGCACCTTCTGTATCGCACAAGTTGAGGGTGAAAAACCTGTTGAGAACAGTGACAAGCGATACCTCAAAGTTAAGGAAAAATCCTCTGATGTGGCGCCTTTACTTGAGGATTTTGTTCGAGATGGAGAAGAGCTTTGATCAATGCAAAAACGCTTTGTATTCGGCTCTGGATGAATGCCCCTGGAATAAGAGTCTCTACATGGACGGCGCCATTTACGTCTCACAAGAGCTCACCCAAATTCAGGACCTCATCATCGAAAAACAGCTAAGGATCTACGCTCTGCCGGAAGAGTTGGAAATCCTAAGAAGTGATACAAAATAATGTTTAAAGTCAATGTTTTAGTGTTATTTTGAAATAAATTGTATTTTATGTATAAATATTTCGGTTTTATTTAGAAGTAGAATTTGAATTAAAATTGCTTTTAAAATTTTTTCTTAAATATTTATTATTTTGGTAGATTAAAAAAGGCATTTCAAATTACGATGGTAGCCAATGTTTTTTTAACAATGCTAATCGGCCGTGTTTTATACACAATTTTATGCATTTTTAAATAAATTAACATAAAAATCAATATAAAAAAGTTTTCGTTGTATGAAATTTCAAATTATTATATTATCAAAGTATTATATCTTATATTCCTCTCTTGCCCATAGTTCCAAGTAGCCGTAATTTATAGAAAGGTCCGATATAGTTGTTCAATTTAATAGTATTGTATTAAAATATTTTTTTTTTAAAACAGTTAAATCATCCACTAATACAGTAAAATTATGTACGACAAAACGGAGACCCATATAAATTTGATGAATTTCTTACACGGAGGTCACACTATAATTAAAAAGGCACTACTACTATAGTGCTATACAACGGCTTTGACAGATCATATTTTAGTGGTATTATATAAATTATATGCAACAAAAATTCATTAAAGTAAAAGCAGTGATTTTTTTTTCAAAAATTCTTTACCCATTTACCATTATCAACTAATAAAAACAATTTGTAATTAATATTTGTTTAAATGCATTCAGAAAAATAATATCTCCGGCTTCAACAGTCGAGCAACTTGTGTCGTCAACATTATTTGTTCGAATGTAGACAGGTTTTCAAAGCTATGGAGTGCTAAGAAGCGAACTGATAAACTGGATCTTTCTATTATACTATACTTTTTTCATTGCAACGTCAAGATTGGATCGTTTTAGAATGTCAACCTTTTTCATTGCATTGTCAATGTGAGCGATTGCAATGGCAACTATTTTTTGTTCCTTAAATATCATAAATATAAAAAAAAAATTTTTTTGTCTCTAATTTTATAATCAAAAAACCATTTTCAGGAAGTAATTTCTAAGATTTTTCTTTTTGTATGATCAAAAAAATCAATCAGAATTTAAAGTTGAAATACTAAAACGTTCATCCTTGTTATTGCAATGAAAAAGGTGAAGTAATTTGCTGCCGAGGAGGACAACTGACCATCGGACTTCGAGTCTAAAGGGAGCAGCAGGAAAACACTGGCACCGAACAGGAAGAAGAGGACACCGACCCAAAGTCATTTTCACCTAAATGCTTTGGCTGGAACACGCCCAGTATCAACGGCAAAGGCGGAAATCATCAGCAAATCCCTAGTGGAGGCGCACGGTGGTTCCCCGAACACGGAGCACAGACCATCCCCTGTGCCCCAAAGGAACACGGAACGAGTCCAGGAGCATTCGCGAATAATACCCGGAGCGGTTGACGCGACCAGCGCCCCAGGACGAGCCAACGGACAGCGATCGCGAATAATACCCGNTCCCTAGTAGAGGCGCACGGTGGTTCCCCGAACACGGAGCACAGACCATCCCCTGTGCCCCNACCCCTCTGCCCCAAAGAAACACGGAACGAGTCCAGGAGCATTCGCGAATAATACCCGGAGCGGTTGACGCGACCATCGCCCCAGGACGAGATTCAGCAGCAAACACCGCCACGACCGGGAATGCCAGCCGGGTTCTTTGTAGAGGAATGCTCCAAACACTTCGACATGGACCTGCTATCGCTAATGGAAAAGGCAAAGCCGTTCAAGCCTCATTATAGGCAGCTGGAAACAACACAAGAACAACAACTGGCGCTCCTTGGATTTATTTTCCAGTTGTGCTGAGCCACCACTTGTAAATTTGTAAATAAAATCTTAGAATTAATTAGCTTTAAGTTTAAAAATAAAACCCACACAAAAAAAGTTATATAAAATTAAAACAAAAAAATATAAAACGCACTAAACAAAACACANACACAAGAACAACAACTGGCGCTCCTTGGATTTATTTTCCAGTTGTGCTGAGCCACCACTTGTAAATTTGTAAATAAAATCTTAGAATTAATTAGCTTTAAGTTTAAAAATAAAACCCACACAAAAAAAGTTATATAAAATTAAAACAAAAAAATATAAAACGCACTAAACAAAACACACGGAAGCAGAATCCAGTGAGGGGAAAATGCAAATTATCACTGATTTTTTTTTAAATATTTGTCATTTAGAATTAGGGATAAGACTAAAAAAATAGTTCAGCCCATAGTAATAAGTTATCATTGTAAAAGAACGAAATGTCAATTGGAGAAAATAAAATTATCTTTAATCTTTAAGTAATTTGCTTCCATTCAATGAAAAAATACAGATGAAAGTTATGAAAATGATGGTTTTTTTTCGATATCAAAAACCTGTCAATAAAATACCCTCTATATAGAATCACCTGTTCATGATATTAATATATAACAAATAATGATTTATAGAAATGATATTCAATTTTCAATTGTGAAAGACTGGCAAATGAATAGATAGAAACATCTCAACTGCGGAGGGCAGAAATTGAAGAGGGAGCACAATTGATCTTCAGGTCAAAATGCGGGATCACCTCATTAAGAGGCAAAATGTTATTTTTAATTGTGTTTTACATTTTCACACTAGTACAAAAAAGAATTTTATTGTGAACAAATAAAACTTACCCAACTTAGAAATTTTTAAAAGAATTCTTTGTAAAATTGTGTGAATTTTTATAATTTATATTTTTCTATCAGTTTTTAAAGTCCATTCAAGGTGACTTTTTCTTAATCATTTTTATAACGAAACACACATTTTTCACATTAATAGATGACTTTACACACTTGTAGTGCATACATATAATAATAATAATAATTATTCCCACGACATTCACGACGGAACTAGGGGTAGTCTCAACCTCAACCAACGGGTGCTAGACT
>JXOV01010977.1:0-16242 GCA_001014945.1 Clogmia albipunctata
CCGGTAACGGTTGTTGAGCCGTAGAAGAAGATATTATTAAAATTATTTAAAAAATTAGTAATATTTGTAAATTTTAGAGTTCTCAAAGACTTATGGACTTTTATTTTTCTCAACCAGACGCATTCACCAAAAAATTTATACTTAACATATTTTAATTTGGTTAAACAAATTACATTAATAATGTATACAAAATATATGAATTTAATTTTAACTAATATCTAGTTTATCAGCTGTTAAATTAATATAATAGATCATGAAATGTTAACTTTCATACATATGTATTTTCAAACAAAACATTTTGTAATAAAACTAACTTATTTATGTGAAGTTTATTAATTTAAAAAACTATCACAAATTGGAGAACGTATCGATTTTCCATTAACAGTCACAAACACATTTAAAGGGTAAATATGTTTGACTGACCCCGTCCAGTCAAACATATTATAGCTTTAACCAAATGAAACAGAAGCATTTTAAAACGTAATCAGAATTATTTTAAAAACCTTTTTTTATTATCACATTTAAAATTTTAAAAGAAATACACTTGCTTAAAATAAATGTAATTATAAATAACCTTTAACCATTTCTTTAAGTAAAACAGATACGGCTTTTCAATCAAAAAGTCTCAGCCATTTTTAAGATGTTTTCAAAGATTTTTATAGATAAATAAACCTTTATTTAAAAATAGACAAAATTTAACGAACTTAAATATGTCTAATTAATTCTCTTAATTAAGCTATTTGAAATGAGAATTATATTACTCTGAAACTCCTTTTATTTCTTAATTATTAATTTATCATTTTTTTATAAAAAAATATATGAAAATATTTATTAAATAAAAAAAAACCATCTCCAAAAGAAATTATTTTCTATCATCAAAAAATAAGATTCTATGATTATATTTTTTTTCATTTCAGGTAAGAGATAGATTTATCTTAAAATGATTGATGTGAAGGACGTCAGAAGTCAGGAGGAAATGGCTTTACTAAATGAATAACTTATGGACGCTGAAAGGTAATATAAAATTAATTGAATTGCTAAGCAATTTTCAAATAATAATAATAAACAAATTCATTTATCAATAAATTTTGTATGTTTTAAAATTGGGGGCGTGCTTTCATTCTAAAGAAAGGTAGCCCTGTTCTTATTTTTAAAAGAATCTCAAATCAATAAGATTGTTTTAGCCTAAGATGACTTTGTATATTTTTAAAATATTCCTTTTCAGTTTTAAATAAATTATTTTTTCGAAAAAATCAATACTTTATCGATCTCTATATATTATTTATCTAAACAACTTTAAAAGCATCAGAAAATTGAATTTCGATTAAAACCGGAAATTTTAAATATTAAGCATTTCACGGGAATCATTTATAAAATTTATAAATTAGAAAATAAATTAAATAGAGTTTAAATAAAGGAAATTAATTTACTTCAGCGAAATGTTTGGCAAATATATATTAATTTTGAATATATTTTGAAATTAAAAATTTTCTCGGAATTTATAAATTTCTAAAATTCTTAAATTTTATCTTAAATTGTAATTTTTATCATGTTTGAGAATATAATTGATTTTTATGACTATTTTTAAAAAGTATTCAATTTTTATAAGTTTTTTACATAACTTTGCATCAAACAACCACAAGGTTGGTTGTTATATATAACTTCTTAAGTTTTTTTGTATTGGATTTCTTTACTTTCTTAAAAACAATGATAAAATAATGATATAATTATTTTTTTTTAAATCTAGATCGAAATAGTAGTTTTATACAATTCCTTTGAAAAATATTACAATTTTAGAACCCATTGCTTCCTCTAGAAAATGCTCCATAATTAAATCCTGTTTAATTATGCCGTATTCAATACCCGGAGACAATCACAACGTGGAAATACACTAAATTAGTACTTTGTAATAATAATAATCAATTACTGCAAATTATAATTTTAGATCTTAGTAGCTCGTTTGGAAAATATATTTTTTCATTTTTCTTGTCTCTAAAAAAGTAGCCTATGATATTTAATTAATTAGTCAATTTGAATTTTCCTCATTAAATGCCAAAAAGCAAAGTTGTTCTGGTTACAGCATTATTTAGTTGTTGGATTTCTTTCACGAAGGTCATACTTAAATAATAAAGAAAAAGCACTATGTCGTGCTTTAAAGAATTCTTTGAAGCACTTGGGCTATAAAATCGTTTTTGTCAGAACAAATTTTAGTGAGGTAATATCAATTTTATGCGACAGAAATGCATAAAATTGTTTCATTAACCACAGTTGAATATTTTCGCTACACAGGTGTATGTGCACGAATTTGAATGCAGTAATAATCCACTCATATATAAGTGGATTTTTGGATAAGATTAAGCAGAGCTTATTTTGGAAGACAAAAACAGACCCAGCACTATTGTAGACCCTGTAAAACGTTGCAGTTATATGAATACACTTTCGATTTTGGTTATGTTATTTAATCGTGTTTTTAAGGAAGTCAATTAAAACGAAAATCCTTTTTAATTTTACAAATTTTATTTAAAAAAAACTTTTTATTGGAATATCATAAGTATCATATTTTTTTAAATAAAAATGTTAGTAATTTCTAAAAAAATAAAACTAAGGGTAACTAGTAAAGTAATTATTGTATCTTAATTATGATAACTAACTTTCAATGAAAATATAAAAATAATTCAACTTATGTTAGGGTTAAAATGTAGTAAATTATATAATTTTTTCGTCAATTAGTTAAAATCTAATAAACTTAGTTACACTGTTTTAAGGTTTGAAAACCCCACAAATTTAATTGGTTTAGTAGCCTTTTGTAAAATAACTATGTGACCTAAGACAAAAAGTTTAATTTAATTAAAATGTTATTTTTAAATATTTTACATTGAAATAATTAATTGAATTTTAGGAGAAACGAATTTTCCCATGTTTTTCAAAGAGCAATTTTTAAAAATTTATTTAAGATTCCGTTCAAAAATTATCAACCAATTTCGTTACAAGAGAGCGGGGCATTTTGAGGATAAAATCACAGTCGGATGGTCTCATTTTCTCCAACAAAGAATTTGTATTTTACTTCTCAAGTTGAATTTCAATCATATTTTCTCTCTCTATTCTGACTAGCCGTTTCACTTCCTCCTATTCGAGTTGGATTTAATCAACAACAACAATAATAATAATAGTCGTGGAAGCGAAAAGTTACGGTCAGTCCGTAGCAAAAAATTGAAATTTTTCAAAAATCGGTGTTTTTCGCTATTTAAACGGGTTGATTTGTTTCGGAAATGGTTTTGTAATCCCCAAAGGATGTTACCGTGATTGTCATGTGCAGCCCAGCTGAAAACAAAGTGAAATAATCAGAAAAGTGGTCTGTTATGATTCAAATTCCGATACAGAAAAGTGAATTTCGTTGATAAAAGTATGGAATATCGCCCACTTAGTGTCTGTTGCGAGTTTCGAATAATATTTGTGATTAATTATGCAAAGTTTATTGGTTTTTAATTAATTTTAAAAATATTATGCGATGATGTTGGTGTGTGATTTGATATGCAATAAAATTGTGTGAGAGTGTGTTCATGTGTGTGCGCGCGCGAGGAGAGAGAGAGAATTTAGTTTCTGTTGTGTTTGTGGGAATTTCACAAAACTTGTATTTTTGGAAGATTTGTGCAATGCCAATGATGAATGATTTCCATCCAAGAAGAAGAAGAATATTCATGACGATGATAATGAATCGAATGCAAAGGAGGAATACAGAGTGAAATATAAATTTGATGATAATAAAATCGAGTTTTTGACGTATAGCAAGAGTGAACAAAAGCAATACCTACTAGCTTTGATTTTTATATTGGGCAAAATCAAAACATACTACGATTTGTTTTTCTTAGCACTCCACTCCAATCGGATAGAGGTGTTTAATAATACAAGCTTTATTGAACGGATACACAACTCTAACTATAATAAAAACAGTGTGACGTGTGCAAAAAGTTTTCTTCTTTTCCAAAACACAACACACAGCAGCAATGCCCCAGCATTGAAAATGCTGGCAAATAGAATATAGTGATTACGTTGAAGTATCGCAATGAATGATGATAATTTGTCGATTTGGCAGTATTTTCTATATAGTATAGTAGTATCATCGCGCAATGAATTGTGGAAGGAAGGCAGCAAGCAAGCAGCAAAAAAACAATTGCACAAATTTACCTCTTCGCATACACACGCACACAAGTGCACAGAACTTGATAAATTCGCGGCGCGCACACACATAAACAAATGCGCGCGGCGTAAATAATGATTTTTGTGTTTAATGATGATGACGAAGTGAGTTTAAACTTGAGACGCGAGGCGAACGAAAAGCTGCTGTTGCCCAAAAAGCTGTTTCTCTGTTTTCAATACACACCAACTCTCGGGCACCACAATGTTGAGAAGAGGCGAAAATTTTTGTTTTTTTTTCGCTGCTTGCTGTGCTCGACTCTTTTGGATGGAAACCAAATTCACCAAATAAAAATTAGTATTACTCATACATGAAAACAGCATGGCATAATAATATAATACATCATCGACATCATCATGAAGATCATCGTCATGATGTGGCCGCGCGTCATTAAAAATACAAAACACCATGTCCATTATAAAATGGCCAAAGAGAGGATTTGATTTCGGTTTCATAATCTTTTCCGTGGTAGATGATTTTTGCTCGGTACGGATTTTTGAGGCACTCTATGCAGCGAATGTTGTATTTCCTCTGGAAAATTTTGTTTCATTAAACATTAAAAACACAAGACGGCAAAAAAACAAAAGTGTGTGCGGTGTAGCAGTAGGCTTTTCGGTTAAAATTAGGATTAGGAGACCATGCCGAAAAATGAAAAATAATTATCATAATTTTGTGATTAATTCATTGTGTTTTGTTCTTAGTCCGGGCTGCTGTTATTAGAATTATAATTTTTGTGTGCGATAATTTGTTTTGTGTGGGAATAATTTTTCGTCTACTTCTCGTCGTCGTCGCCGTCTTTGGAACTTATAATAAAAGTGACCAAAAGCTTCTACACCTCAATCTATTCGATTCTTTCTCTTCTCCTCTGAACCAACTTTGTGCCTGTGTGTGCAGATTAATGAATGAATTCACGAAATCAGTTTTGAAAACAGTTATAAGTCTAATGCTTGGAAAGTTACTGCTGCTGATGCCGAGGAGACTCTGGCTGGCTTCCACTTTGCATGTGTAATTTAGTGTCGTTTGTAATAGTACACCTCTATCATTTATAAAACAACGGCGACAACGATGACGACGACGACTCTAGGCCAAAGTGGAATCCACAATTAGCAGAGGACTTGTCGCCAATTTCAATTAAATGCATTAGGAAATTCGATGGATTTTTGGAAATTTCGTCGGCAAGAGGTGGATTTTAATGTTGAAATCAAGTTTTTGAATATGATTTTTATGCAAAACCGGTTTAAAATTTGTGTGGTGGAATATTTGCAAGAAACCATTTTTCACAATTTGTTATGGAGATTGATGATTTCTATTAAAAACCAACTTTAGGCAACTTGTGTTATAAAGATGTTTTTTTTTGTTTCTACAGTTAGATTTTTTTTCTTTTTTAACATAAATTAATCAATGGTTGCTCTGTTACTCTATTTCAAATTAGAAGAATATTTGGAATTTTTTAATTTTTTTTTTCATTTTGTTTCTCATCATGCTGAGGATTTTCCAATTTCCACAAAACCGCTGTATTGTTAATTCAGTCTCATGATTTCTCAAAGTGTAATCTTGTGATCATCATCATAATAATAAAATTGCAAATACAAGCGAATTTTTATGCTAAATTCAATCTAAATAGTTTGATAATTGAATTCGCTAAGGCGATAATCTGTTAATTGGTGTTTTGTTTCAAATCAATTATCGATAATCATGATATTGTTTAATGGATGTTTTAATGTACAAGTGTGTTTGAGTATGTGTGTTACTTTTTTTTGTGAAATTGTGGTTTTCGTTTTAATTGTGTGTAAATTGAACGGTTGATAAGAAGTGATAATATTGAAAATACTAATTGATGTAGTATAAAAATAAAATTTTCGGGTCTTTAGTTTCAGTGAAAACGAATCAAATATGATCGATAATGAAATGAAATAAAAGTGGTGAATAATCAAGAAATGAAATAGTAAATCTGATTGAGAGAAATACGAAATCTATATATAATAAATGGAGGAGAGAAAAAGTCGAGAAATAAATGGTGAAACAAGTGTGTTGATTTAAATTAAAATATTGAAGAGTGATTGTGATCATCATTGTGAATGATCGATTCAAAATTCAAATAATACGAATGGGAGTAATTTACCGAGTGCTTATCTTAATTTGATAATCAATGTGTTGTGTGTTGTTTTGGAAAAATAATTGTAATAATATTTTTACAATTTAATTTGTAAAATTGAGGAAAAAAATAGAAAGAAAATAGAGGAGCAAAAGTGCCAAGTGTGAGTGTTGTGCGTCCAACCATCAACCAAGAGGCCATCAAAATTGGAGTTACTGTTTTTTTTCTTTCATTTGATGGGATAATAAGCAGCATAGAGAAGAAGAGAGCAGCATCGCCATCAACATAATCATCAGCATCATCGATTAACGTGTTGTTTAATAATTATTTTTTATATTTGTGTTGAATAATTGCAGTGAGAGTGTGCGAAATTATTATTATAATTATTCATATAGTGCCGTGCATTTTCTGGGCTGCTGTTGTGGAGAAATAGAGAAATAATTGATTGATTCCCTCCGCGCGCCCCATCTCCACAGAATTAATAGGTTTAAGCAATTTTCACTTTAAATCGTACAATACCGTGCCTCAAAATTTGGGATAACTTTACAGAATTGGTAAGCATTTACTGTTTATTAGAGGGATAATTAAAACGGAACTGGTTTTAATTATGCAAATTTGAAAATAGAAATGGTTTTTTAAATTTTATACAATTTTGTATAAGTTTTTTTTAAATTTATAATATTTTGATAATATTGAAATGCTCTTAATTAGATTTTATATCTTAATATACTAATCATTTTTTAAGCTGTTTCCCAATTGTGTTTTTCAATTATGAAATAGTTTTCATCATATGGTGAAATTCGTTTATTAGTTATGTGTCACTGTAATCTTCGATGTAATCGCCAATTGTTATTGTTCAAAATAAGATTCCAATTGATGTTAATCTCTTAATAAATCCTTTATTCATATTTGATTTTTAAGAATAGTATGAGTATATTTCAGAAGCAGTCTTTAGTTAATTTAAATGTAGATTAGTATATTTCGATACAAGTTATGAAATAGAGGTTATTACTGCACGAATTTACCATGTACTTTGACGAGCAATGTGTACAAGTGAGACAGAGTGTGCATTAGAGTGAGATGAGAATACACACAACGAAATAGTTTTGGCAACAATATTTATTTCCATTAAATTGGTGACAATTTGCCGTCAAATTTTGAATTATTTCAGCACTCTGTGTAGAAAAGTAAGCCGTTACAAAACCAATTTGCGTGAAGAAAAGTCTGCTTTTCGATACGGAATTGCACAAAAAGATTATGTTGGTTTAAAAACCCGTTCGTTCGAAGAGTTTGTTTATTTAAATAAATAATAGCTATTGCTAAGAGTTATTTCTTAAAATAACAATATTTATAAGAATTAGTTGGAAATGTCAGAAATTGTGTTAGGCAGGGAGAGCTAGGGCGAATTACGTGCAGACGCTACACCTGGACAATTATCTTATTCATATTTTTATATGTGAATAAGGGTTGTAATCTCTGAACGGGTTAGTTCTTCATCCACTAACCAATAACCTAAACTTATATGAAATTTTATTAAAACGAATGAATCGTTTCTAATGTAATTGTTTATTGCTCTTTAAATTATATTTAATGAGTTTCTTATACTCCTATTTAGTTGACCTATACAAGTTTTATATTTTAATTTTCTGAATACCTTAAAAACGCATATTTAATGGATATTTCAAAGACTTTGTTGTTATGTTAATGAAATATTTGTATAAAGAATTAAATAATTTTGTAATAAATTTCCCGTTAATTAAATCCAAATTAAAACATGACAAATTTATTTCTTTAATTTTTAAATTTAATATGAAATTTGTCTGTGTTTTTCCAATGAATTGAATGTAATACAAATTGATATCAAGGTTTTAAATAAGTGCTTTCATTGTGTTTAACATGTGAAATTAGTTTTTTATTTCATATTTTCTATTGTTTAATTTTTAATGTGTTTTATTTGTATTACTTTTGACATATAGAATAAAAATATTACATTTTCTCTCAATTTCTTCAAAACATATATTTAATGTATAATTTGAATGTTTCGTAGAATTTTATATAAAATTTTTTATTTTATTTGTTTAATAATTTAATTTAACATGGACGTAAACAATGTATTTTGAAGTCAATTGTTTAAAATTTGCATAAGTTAATTGTATATTAATCAGTGAAGAAAAATTGTATTTTCCATTTAAAGTGAAATTTGTCAAGGTTTTTTTTATCTCTTTCTTATTATGATTTGAAATATATATTATTAAATTATTTTAAGCATTTTTGTTGCATAAAATTGATATGATATGTTAGGTAGAGCATCGGGGCACACTCGGGAGCTATAGCTCAGAAATATACAAGAAGTTTCTCTATAATCGATCATTGGTTTTACGACGTCGATTACCAGCCTCTCTTCCTAGCCTGTCTCCCTCATTCGTCCATTAGAAACTGGAAACTTTTCGGATCGAGGCTAAGTAGGGTGTTATAAGAGTCGCTCTGTTAGTACGGGTTTCATGGGGTGAGTTTGGGGGTTAGGTTTAGGATTCTAGGGGATTGTATGAAATAAAATTGATATGCCACTAAAATTGGTTCTGTCAAAGTCTTTTTATAAGGGCTTTAAAGATTTCTTTAATTAAACACACTGGACTTCTATAAAGCACTCGCTACGCCCGTGACTATAATGGACCCTTGTGTTATAATTTATAATGCCTTATCGACCTAGTTATAAAATAGTATATTTCGATACAAGTGCTGTAATAATCGATTTCACATTTGTGTGTAATTCTGAAAAAATACTAATTAATCGATAATTAAAAAATACAAACCGTTCGTAGAGGAAAGTAAGACAGTGCGTTTATTAGAGTGAGATGAGAATACTCACAACGAAATGATTTTGACAACTATATGTGTTTTCATTAAATTGGTGACAATTTTCGTGAAAATTTTGAATTATTTCAGCACGCTATGCAGAAAAGTAAACCGTTACAGAACCAATTTGCGGGAAAAAAGTTTTAATTTTCGATACGGAATTGCCATTATACATATTAATTTTTAGTGATTTTGATATTTTAGTCAACATTTGGCAAATATAGAAATTGTGCTAGAAAGTTTCTATTTATTAAATATTGTGGTTCTTGTTAGTATCTTGTTGATAAACTGTGGTTTGTTGGGGAAATGAAATTTGTCTTTCCAAAATCCGAATCACAATTAACCTATTGATTAAAATTATGACCGCAATCGTTTGCGGTTTTTGCATGGATGGTAATAGTATTAAAACGGGAGTGTTGCCAAAACATGAGGTTCCCCCGCCAGTTTTGTAATCGTCTTTTGGTATTTTTATTTTACATTTTTATTGCGAGAGGGTGGGCTCATAATAATAATTAAAATGGTATCGACAGGCACGCACTTTAACTGTTTTTGAATTAGCTTACAACAATAATTAAATTGTGTGTGTTTGTGGGTTTGTGTTCGATCAATTATAAATTTAATTTCAGTATAAAAATCATCAATTATGTTATTAATGAAAAAAGACGATAAATTGGTTGCGATATTGTTGAAAGCACAGGATGACATGCAAAGGGCTGTTTAATGTCCATTATTCATTGTGTTTTGTTGTTGCACTGGCTTTGCCATTTGGCAAAACAAAATAAAAGTTATTACACAAGATGACTAATTGGGTGTCAATTGATTGTATTGTGTGTCGGTTTTTTTGTTATAGTATTTTTTTTATTGTGGGGAATATTTTATTTTCGTCGTATTATTTGCTTTTCAATTGATAACTCCCGATTCGGCTGAATTATGTATTCCAGAGCCGGATAATCAATTCCGCTATTGTTTTTACTTTTAAT
This sequence comes from Clogmia albipunctata, assembly GCA_001014945.1. NCBI lineage: Eukaryota > Metazoa > Arthropoda > Insecta > Diptera > Psychodidae > Clogmia > Clogmia albipunctata. Next base: position 10,127 of record JXOV01010977.1, read on the forward strand.
TTGCGGGTGGCGGGTATGAATTGGAATGAATATTATAACTGAACAACAATGAGCTTATTTTGACGTGAAAACAGGCCTCGAATGTGACATGCTCTTTAATATAACACAATATAAATAAATTAAGCGAAGAGAAAAAAATTGCCACCAGCAGAAAATAGATGTTGTTAAGAGTTAAGACATGTGTAAAGTCTATGTCATAACTACGCAACATGGGCTGCTGCTCATTTTAAACATGACAAATATTTGCCATTGGTAACAAATCCGCCAATGTTTTCATGGAAAATTGGAAATTTTAATGTTTTTCGTGGGGTTTGATTGATTGTGCTTCTTATATTATATTTTTTTAAATTTATTAAAATAATGATGAATTATAAAGTCAGATCAGTATAGGCTTATGGACCGTTTTAAATCCTGCTCCTCCTTTGTTGTGTGTTGGATGACTACTTCTTTCCAATAGTGTATTCCCAAAAGACAATCTGGTGATTCATTAATGGTTCCCTCGTACCGTTTCCTGGGTCTGCCTACTGGTCTCTTTCCTCTTAGCCGTGCTTCCATTGCTTTTTTGGGAATCGGTTTTCATACTTCCTACTTACATGTTTAGCCAATTTCATTTTATTTAATTCCACAAACTTCAGCACGTCATTATCCTGGTACGGATAATAGATCTCCTCGTTGTGTAAGATCCTCCATTTTCGAATACCGGCCCAAATATTCGCCGTAAAATTTTTCTTTTTTACTCGTTATAGTCGCCCTTCAGTGCATTTTATTGTAGTTCATGTTTCGCTGCCATACTTTAGGACGAGCCTAATAAGAGTTTGTTCATCACTACATACAGAATCATATTTAATTGTTAAATAGATTTCGTTTTCTTATGTGCGTTTCTTTTCGTTCATTATTATTGGGTGAGAATTAACGCTCAAATTTGTTTGGTTGATAATACACAATACATGTACACGACATTGACGACTGAATTATTTTTAAATTTTAAATTATACTAGATAAAAAACAATTATTATTATTTAAAAAACTTTACATACAGGTCAAATCCTAGCTTTTATTGACCAATCGCTTAAAAGGGTTAATCGGTTAATAGGGCAAAATTATTCAGGTTCCAGAGTGACCCTAATAAGCGGCGTCTACTGTATATGAATAAGATAATTGTTCAGATACACGAAAGCGTGTCCTTAGGCGTTTGGTGACAGTCATACGCATCTCCACATAATTAGCCCTAGCTCTTCCTACCTAACACAATTTCTGACTCTAACTAACTTAGTGCTATCGATAAAGTATTGTAATATAATGGTTCCCTTAAATGATCTTGAAGAATTATGCTGGGGTTGGATAAAAATATTTATTAAACCCGCCATTCAGCATCGCTCACTAGGGCAGTATAAGTCTGAAAGCTCTAAAGTAGAGGTTTGTTGTTAGTAGTTTGAGTTGCTAGCTAAGTTTGGCCTATCTAGACCATTGCAAGTTATAAGGGTGTTTTCTCTCATCTGAAAATCTGTGTTATAGATTATGTAACCCCTTATTTGATATGTTACCAATACTGTACTGAACAAATGTACTACGAATTCAGACCCATTACAAGAAACTTTTCAAAATCATTGGTTTAGTATTAATTAAAAAATAAAAATTGTCCATTATATGACCAAGGAATATGATAGGATAGGATTTGAAAGGAAATTCAATAAAATAATTTAATTATTGAAATCAATAAAGTAATTAAGGTGAGAAAATTATTTAATAACAAATGTGATAACTACTATCCACAACGTTAATTTAATTAGGTCTTTTGAATAGGAAATCATTTTGAAAGAGAACCTTTGGTTTGAATAAATAATATCATTTGCTAAAAATAGAAAATGGTGTAAATCAGGTTTTTGATTTAATTGAATATAATTTTACATACGCAAATGGAAAGGAATATAGGAATATATTCAAAATATCTTTGAAACGAGAATCGAAAATAGCTAATGGCGTAAGTGTTTTGAAACAGGGTTTTGACAGAATAAATGGCATAAGTCGAAATAAAATTAGTTTTTGTCTACATAATGATTCTTTTGAATTCTGGGATTATCTTTAATTTCATAACTAAGAGTTTAATTGGCAAAAAAACTAGAAATTTGCGCATCAATATTCAGTTAAAAATGATGTTAAATATTTTTCTTAATGACTTGTTTTTTTACTATTTTTTTAAATGTTTTATTTATTAGATATTTTAGGTTTATTTTAAGAAAGTGATTTAATTTTATTGTATTTCAAATTCAAATAATAATGACAATAGTCTTATTTTTCCGAGAATTTGATTTTAAATCAGGGTTTCGTTCTGTTAATCTTGTAATGATGGCAATTGGTAAATAATTTCCTTCTCCCCCAATAACAAGGGAAACTGACCCGTCTGATGGTCCTCATTTAAATCTGTATTTAATATTCTGCCCAAACCAGAGCAAAACAATTGCCGGCAATATGGCATAATTAAAAGCACGACGCCCAAACACATTTCTGTGTGGTGAGCCCCGAGATTAACGCAGAAAATCTCCGAACAACACGCGGCAAAGGGTTAATGCCACCAACCAACCGACCAACCGGCAGAGCACAGGAGGATATTGAGGACTTTTACCTCTCGTCACAATTTGTCCAATTACGTCACCATGATCAACAAAACTCTCCTCAAGCACACAAATCTGGGATTTGTATTTTGAAATATTCAAATTCCATTAAAATTGATTTACATTTTAAATGCGAGATCCATCCACCAACACTTAACCATCCACATCAAATGGATAATCATCCATTTGGGGGTTAGTATTTTAAACACCACTGTTCTGGATGGATTCGTGGACTGGTGTTGGGTTGTTATTAATTTTTTTGAGCTGGTTTTCGTTGTTGTTGTCTCACAAAATTATCGACAAGATGCACGATGGTATTAGGGTTTTTTTAAAAAGAATATTAAAATTTAAAATAAAAATATTTGACTTTATTAAGAATTCAAAAAAAATCCAATAAGATCTTTTTATTAATTAATAATTGTTAATTAAAATATTAAATATAAATTGAGTCAATTGTTTTAAAATAGATCTAATATTTAAATCACAAAAATCCCATTTTGGCCCGAACAAACTTCATACAAATGTATCGGGTAATCGATCATAAAAGCTTGATCGTTCACACTTATTAAAGTGTGAATGGCTGGATATTTCCAAATTATACTAGTTAGCTACTTGTTTTATTTATAAAATAACTATCAGACAAGGTTAATTAAGAATAAGGTATCCGATTTACTTTTGAGATGCTGTGGGGTCCGTTTGAGTCAGTCCAATTGAAAATGATCACAGCGCACATTTATTGATTGACTATACTCTTAACTTCAAGAAAATTGCTTCATTTCTTTATTATTTTATGGAAAAACAAAGAAACAAATTTTTGGCATTATTTCCACGTTTCGGTTAAAAACAAGTTTCTTTATTCATTTTAACCCACAATAATATCGATAATTAATAAAAAAAACCGTTCAAAGCGGTTTTTTCTGAAATTGTACAAGAGCAACTCACAACGAAATCTTCACATTAAAACATTTAAATAATAAATTTGGTTTTGACAACAATATGTAATTTCATAAATTGGTGACTAAAATGAGTGAAAATTTTGAAATATAGCACGTGTGCTGTAAAGTAAACTGTTACAGAACCTATTTGCGTTAAAAACAGGCTACTTTTCGATTCGGAATTGCACAAAGAATTCTTTAAAGCACTTATGCTATAAAAACGATTTTGACAGAGCAAATTTTAGTTCCGTAATATCAATTTTATGCAATAAATATTCATAATAATTAACTTGAATCATTCACAGAATTGACAATTTGTACACATTTGTTTTAAACAAAATGTCGTTTAAAAAAGGCTTTCGATTTTTTAATTGAAATTTTCTCCTCAATAAAATAATGGTAGTAACCAGATTTTCTATTGAGTTTTCTTTAGATTAGATTTAATTTGAAACTGTTGATTTGTGTGTAAAATAGTTATTTCTGCTACAAGCCGTTTTTTAACGAGAAAACGAGTGTGAGCTGTTAGGCGAGTTTTTCATCGTTTCCGAGTTAAAAAAAACTGATTTTACACCCGTGCAGGGCATAATTTTTTTGTATTTTCCTTAAAAATTTTCTTAAAACTAAATTAAAAAAATCGTTGTTACAACAGTTCTTTGACCGTTACAGCGACGTGGATTGTACAAGTTTTTCCTCAAAATGGTGCCGAAATTTTGACTTTGAAACCAATTTATTCATAAATTATGCCTTTTTCACTTGTGATATAAAAATCCATTTAATCGATTTAAAAAAAACACTTGGTTGTTTGGTAGAATTGGTTTCTTACAAATTTAATTTGAAATTTCTGTGATGATGACCAATATTATTAACTTTTTAGAACAAATCGTTTCTTCTATCGATNCAATTTATTCATAAATTATGCCTTTTTCACTTGTGATATAAAAATCCATTTAATCGATTTAAAAAAAACACTTGGTTGTTTGGTAGAATTGGTTTCTTACAAATTTAATTTGAAATTTCTGTGATGATGACCAATATTATTAACTTTTTAGAACAAATCGTTTCTTCTATCGATTATTTCTCCTAACATAAATTTTGTAATTGTTGTAAATCTGGTTTAGTATAATTTGCTACGGATGTACATTCCTATTCAGGTAAATATGAGAACATATTTCTTAAATTAAAGTTATTGAATAGTGGCATTCTAAAAACGGTTGGTTATTTATTGATTTGAGTTTCGTATTTGAAGAAATTGGTTTGAAGTCAAAATTTAAGATAATTTTTGGTACATTGTACGTCGTATCCTGGTTATGGAAACATTTGGATCAGAATCGAGTACCTATTCTGGTTAATTCTGGTAATAAATTGATTATTTTCGATCCACCGTGATCTTGAAACGTTGATGATATTCATTTTGATTTTTTTTTCCATCATTGCCTTCTTCATCGGCAAATTATTTCAAATAATAATTTGATGTTATTGTTTTGTCGGATTCTCATATTCATTCTCTTTACCAGCAGCCGAGTCGAGCCAGAGCTGAGCCGTGTAGCCGAGTCAAAGCTAACAACCACTCACTCTCTATCTTCATAATTTAGCCGCCCTGCCTCCGCCCTCCGCTTACTTAATTCATAATTTGGTTGCTTTGCTGTAGCTGCTGCTGCTTGTTTTCCACAACACTGACTTCCATAATTAAAAATCAGTTGTCTATGGTTTCATAGGTCTCTCGGGCTGGTTGCTGGCTTGCTTGCTTTCAAAATACAGTGCAAAAGAGCCAAAGACAGAGAGAGTAAGCGAGAGGGTAGAGGAATTCCTCATTGAATTTATTGGTGGGCTTTATTGTTCCTCTGTTTTAGCATTAAAAGTATAAGAATCGCGCACTTGACTGTGTGTTAGAAGACAGAAGAGACTGTGTAGAATAGAAGAGATTAGGACGCGCGACGACTATGGCGACGACTTTATTAAAATAATTGCTTCGATTAGGTGAGGTGAGTGTTTTTTGCTCTGGTGCGCCTAAAATGCAAATCAACAAATGTGCTAAAATCAGGCAATAAAACCCCCCCTCTCGCTCGGCCACATTGTTAAGTCACAAATATTATTATGCCTCAATTAAATCATAAACCACCAGCTAATAAGCATCACCATATTTATTGTTAAATGGCGAAAAAGGCTGAAAATTATAATTTTGCACTTAAGCGGTTAACAAAGTGTTTGGAAATTTGTGTTCAAAATTCATCAGATTATATCAATTTGTATGTTTTGATTTTTTTTTTTTTGGTTAATGAAATAAGTTTTCGAATCAGATAAATTGAAATTAAACTCATTTTTATCTGATTTTAGAAGAACATGACATTAAAAGTTCACTTTAAAGATTATTTTAGGTATGACCTTTCGCAAATCCTCGTTTATTAGGATATCAAATGTTATGGTGTTTCGTTATTTTAATTTATATGGCACTTCCTCAGGTTTAAGTTAAGAATGTGAGGTCGCATCTTTATTTAAGTTTTATGAGATTAATTAAGTTTAAAATAAAAACTACTTAAATTAATATATAGTTATAGGTATAGGTTGTTGC
>JXOV01010995.1:140-36957 GCA_001014945.1 Clogmia albipunctata
AAAAAAAAAACCTGTTTTTTCCCAATATGTAATAGGCTTTGCTTTAAGTACATTAAATAATAAATAAAATAAATAAAGTATCATTAAACGTTAGGTATGTTTTAAACCACGAGCGTAGCGAGTGCCTTAAAGACGACCCGTTTGTTTAATCAATCGACCGTGTTTTATACAAAATTGTATGCATTTTTAAATAAATTAATACAAAAAAACAAGAAAATTTATTTGCATTACATTCGATGGGAAGATGGATAAAGCGATATCTTGTTTCTCTTACTTGCACATAGGAAATATCATCTGTTAACGGATTGTTTAAATTTAAATGGACGGAAAACAGTTGATTTAGTACTACTTTTGCACCACTTAAATTTAAACCATCCGATAAAACAGTCACAAACACTCACATAGATCCGCAAATACACTTAAACCCTACACAACAAAACTAACGTCCATATAAATTTGTTGGATTTTGTTTCACGGAGGTCACACTTTAATAATAAAGAAAAAGCACTTGTGCTATAAAAACGACTTTGACAGAAAAATTTTTAGTTTCATGATATCGATTCTATTAACCAAAATGCATAAAATAAAAATCACAATATGGTTAATTATCAATTGTTATTAGTTGAAATTCCAACACAAATTTAAGAATCAAGGTTCTAAAATGGGAAATTTGAAATGGTTTGACATGAGACCCGGAACCACCATTGAATTCCTCACCAAAGTGGAATAAGACTCCTTGACACAATAATAAAATTACTGCAATGGCTTTATAATGATAAACGCTTCGACCTCACGATGCAGAGAGAGCTGCAATTTCGTTATCATTATGGAGATGGCCGGCGATTAATCGAGATAAAATCTCTTGCGATGGCCAAGTGTTCTAATAAACAGTTACGGTAATCACGAAATTTTAGCATTAACCAGAGAAGTATCAGAAAAAAATATGATGAAAAAACTGAAGAGAAATTATGCCATGAATCTGAATGAAATCTGAATTGGCGGCGATAATGACCAGCATAATGATCGACATCTTCAGCTCACGACGAACGACATCATCATCAGATCCACACCACATAGTCCCATATGGAAAAATTAACCCTCTTTGCGTTCCTCTGGAACAATTATAATTCGATAGTTTTTGATTTAATTAAATTCAAATTATTTAAATCGAGGAAAACAATTTTAAATAGGTTCTTTAAGACAGTTGTGAAGTTTTCTGAATTTTAATGATTTATCTTTCAAACCCGTCCATCACAGGGTTAAAATAAATGATCCCCTGGTTTTGCAATTGGCTGATGGCCTCAATAATTATTTGTTTAGTGCTCTCAAGAAAGTGCATTTGGCAATTTAGCAAATTGCATTTCTCTCCTTCTTCGTTTTTCATATTGAATTTTCCCCGTGAATTATTCGCAAGTGATGACTGTCAGAAATTAAATGTAATTATTGGGATTCACGAATTGTTAACCTTTTATCGGGCTGCCAGACTGCGAAAACCGTCAAGCTTCGATCCATTAAAAAAACTGACTGAAATCGGCTTTTTCAACGTCCAGCTCTGATCTCTCTCCAATCGCCGATATTCGAACGGTCTAGTGATAAATGATATTTAATTTTTATCAATTTTCGCGCATGCCAAAATGAAATTGCATAATTTTTCCATTCTCAAGTGATGTCGAGTGGCAGCTGGTGCACAGTGGTACAAAGTGTTAGGAGGATTTAGTATATTCGAGTAAAACAAATCCAGTTAATGGGTTTAATTTTGAATAAATTTTTTTTAGATCTAGAGTGTTCGTCTCAGATTTCGGAAATTATTTCAAATATAACTACTAAATGTGACTCCCCAATTGACCAGAGTGCGCAGGTGGAGTGAAAAATTCTTTGCCATTCATTGGCCATCGATGGACACCGTTAATTTCTTGCCTCTTTGGGGCCACGATGATGATAATATCTGCCTTGTGTGCCTGTGTGTGGACAACGTAAAAAAGAACAATCGAAATGACGTTGATTTATAAATGCGAATGATTTGCTTTAACATTTTATGTATTATTCAGTTTGATAGCAGCGCGCAATTTCCTCTTCAAAAGGAGGAGAAAGAGCGATCTTTGAAAAAAAACTGAAACTAAACGCACATTCTGCTGATCGTACAACAAACAAAGGTGAGTCAATTGTGAATATGCTCAATGATCCCATGACGTAGTAAATTTAAATCGGATAGGGTACTGGCTGTTGAAAGATGCCCTATGGACAAGAGAGAGACCCAGGATCAGATTTATTGCCGATCGCTGAGGTGACGACGCCTTTTGAACACTCCGATCGCGAGCGATCCTCTCTCTCTATGAAGCATTAAATTACAAATGAATAAATAATACAATACTAAAAAAGAAGAAGAATCATCGTTTCAAAAAGTGCGTTTTATTGAGAGAAATAGAATGGAATTGGAAGAAAAAAGAAAACAGATCGAAGAGACAAATAAATATGGAGCAGAGCCAATCTGATCGAATCCGATCGGAATGAAGCAATCAATTTGATTTAGTCGCTGGAATCGAACATTAGATCGCCAGTTTTCCACATAATATAATTTCTTTTGACAGAATTTTCGTTCCGTCTTATTTATGGGTCGATATAAAATGAGCGATCGCGCTCGCGTACAGCTAACAAACGATCGATCGTTGCGAAAGATTGAGGAAAATCTCAATTGGAGTCGCCTGAATTTTCAATCAGTCGATAAATTAATGGGGAAAAACGATCACTCTGTGCTTCTTTGAGGCACTAAAATGTTGACAAAATTAATAAATGTGGAGAGCGATCGCGGTATGAGAGAGACAGGTATATTATTTTTATTTTACGATCGGGCGGCTGTTTATTTGTCATTATTTTCCGTAATTGAATTTTAGCCAATATAATAATACTTTGGCGAATGGCACGCATTGGCAGCATTAATAAAATATAAAGAGAGAGAAAAAAGCGGCGGAAAAAATAAGACCACAATAAATATTATTATACATTACGGCACACACTGTAGGCCTTATAAATCACTAATAATAACACAATATTAATAATGATATCGGTATAAAACAAACGGCAATAATAAGGTGAAAATATTGCAATATTAAATGTCTCATTGTATTTTCCATTTAAGCAAAGAAGGCTTTTGTAAAACGCAAGAAAAAACAAAAACAAGCAGGCGGCAAACAAAACCCCATTTCAATATAATATGATTATGAGTTATGGAGTAATTCTTGAATTAGGATAATCGGGAAAACGTGAAGTGTGCATGAAATAATGGCGGAATATTGAAAAATCTATATCTGCATTTATTTGCTAATAATAAACACACGTATTTTCTTAGATTATTGCCCGATTAACGGCAGTAAAGTGAATTAATTGAGAGATTATATTGGAAATATTGAAATTAAGCCTTATTACCAAGAGATAACTCACGGTTTGCCAAATCAGCAAGGGAATTAAAGTCATTACTGTAATAATATTTGTTTGCCGGACAATTTCACTTAATTTAATAATGGAAAGCCTCAATTTACTGCCGTTGCGCGGAATTTCCACGACACAAAATAGTCTGAAAATATGTTTTATACATTTGATGCGTTCAAAGTACGCTTTTGTTCACTCATAGCATCCATTCAAAAAGAGTTTTTCTTCTCTAGGGAGACAAAAAACAAAAATTGTTACTTTGTCTCACGCTCACGTACAAAAAATCACTGAATGTACTGAGATTATTTTATTAAAATTTTTGAGAATCAAAGACACTAGATTACAAATGTATAAAATTATGTGTATTCTACGGGTTCAATTGAATTTTGTTCCTTTTTTTTTGAACCCTTAGTGTACAAATAACTATTCTCTATTATTGTTATTGTTGGAAATATTCAAAAATATAAATATAGCTATATTACTTACAAAATAAATTAATTGGGATATTCATTTAATAAAACTCACTTTTATATAAAAGTTTTATTTGCTTTTAAAGATAAAACTAAGTTCTTAATAAAAACTCACCCGGTAGAAACTGGGCCTTGTTTTGTGTAAATTTCATACAAATTAGTTGGCCCCCTATAAAACTCCTTCCGTTCTTTCCGTCCTTTCTTTTTAAATGTGTTTATGACTCGATATTTCATACAAATTTCATTGTCCAATTTATAATCAATCTTAGAAGCCGACTTGTTTCATTCACAGAATTGACAATTCGTATACATTTGTTTACAACAAAATGTCGTCATTTGGTTTTCAAATTGAAATTTTATCCTTAAAATATGAATGAATCAGTGTACTGAAGATGTGCCCTTATTAAAATAATAGCAGTTATAAGATTTTCTATCAAACCTTCTTTAAATTATAATTTAAAACTATTAATTTGTATAGTGTTTTTGTGTGGTGTAAAAATATAACTAAAAGTTCATTGTTTCTTCTATCGGGTGTACCACAATTGTTAATTTAGTGAAATACCCTGAAATAAATTCTTATTCGACGACTCAACAACCGAATCCGGTCTAGGTTTAATCAATTGGTTTTTCGTAATCAAAGGTAACAAATGCCCTATCTATTCATTTGGCAATCTTTCACAATTGTCAATTGATTAGCATGTCTATGAATAACTGTTTATTATGATGTGATTAGCTAAATGAATAAATGACTCTATATGAAAGAAAAAATCCCTTTCAATTCCTGTAAGGAACATGGGGAGTCTTAACCTCAACCAACGGGCTTAGACTTTTTATGAATATTTATTTTCGGTGTATTATTAGTCAGTTCAAAACACATAGACCAGTTGAAGAAGGACTCAGTCAATCCTACCCGCCCAGAGATCGAACCCATAGCCTCCGAAGAAGCAGCCGGATGCGTTACCACATCGGCTATGAGGCCGGTTATATAGAGATATAGAGCCTATTTATAGATAGGTTATGGTCACCGAAATAGAATACCCATTCTTCGAAGAACACCACCACCTTCACAACTTTCATCTGTATACATTCATTGAGTAGTAGCAAATTATAAAAAGAGACGGTTTATCTCCTTGATTATGTGCACTCCATCAAATCTTTGAACAAATAGTGTTGACGAAACTTGTTGTCGAGAATTGAGGCGATATTATTTTTGTGTATTTTAAACAATCAAAAATCTACGATCTTATGATTTTAAGTCATGGCCAATTTCAAAGTTGATTGAAATAATTTAATTTCTTTAAAGGCGTAATTTATTCTTATTTTTGTCATAAAATGAACACAGCAGATCACAACTTTTTATTAGTACAATTTAGACAATTTCTACAAGGATTACAAATTTTATATGACGAAAAGTAACTATTAGCAATAAAACGTAAATATCACCCTACACAAAAACCTTATGTACTTATTTAACAGTTTGAAGAACCTTGTTCATATAATAAAACAGCCAATATAAACTAATTTTGATCAAAACACTTTTAACACTAGTACCGGATACAAATAAAAGAATGTAATAATATTTTTTGTACATTTTTAAGATTCGGTGAAGTGGAATATGTCACACTTCAGGCTCGAGACACTGATATACTGATATGATCAAAGTTATTGTTATTGAATAAATTTGAATATTTAATATATGTAGATAAGTAGTATCATTAAAAAAATCAATTTATTTAAATGGTGACCCGATGTTAATCAAAAGACAAAAAATGTTTCTATTCACAATCTTTTTTTATTTATTTTTAGAAATAAAATTATTTATATTTTAGGAAATAAAATTTAAGATAAGTAACAATAAAAACTAGAATTGTTACTGAATTGTAAAAGTAATATTTTAGACTATTAATACTCTAGTGTTGTTTTATCTTATGTTTTTGGACATTTTTTAGCAATGTCAATGGAAACTTTATCAGTGGAAAATTTTGAATTGAGATATACAACCTTTTTTTTTAACAAACTTTAAATATCACTTATAAATCAATAGTTTTAATACATATCCCAACAGATATTCAAAAATTTGATATTTATAATTTGATCTCTCATTATATGCTATTCAAAGTTATTTTATTTAATTAAATTTGTGTTTTACTCGTAAATGATTTTTTCAATTATATACAACTTAAAATAAATTTATGCAATTTTGTTGCAAAAATTTATATTAAGACATTTAAATTTGCTCTGTCAAAGTCGTTATTATAGCACAAGTGGCTCAATGAATTCTTTAAAGTACTAGTGCTTTTTATTATTATTAATGTATGACCTCCATAAACGAAATTCATCAATTTATATGAAAAGTTACTTTGATACTTGAGGTTTTACTGTTAAATATTGACCAATTTTGACGAAAATTGGCGAATATTGACGAACATTACCTGACACTCTCAGATTATGGATTTTTATATATAAAAATTCTGTTTCGAATAAACATTTTGTTATGAAATAGAAACATAAACATCATTGAAAACTATTACCCAAATATTGGAATTTGTACCCGAAAAATCTAAATTCAGTGACCAGTGCACTGAAATACAAGATTAACAAAATTGCGAAACCGTTACACTGGTTTATTTGAATTTATTTCTAATTGAGGAATGTTCTATCCCTTTCCCGCAATACAATTGGAATATTTACAAGCAACAAAGGCAAGTATAATGTGTGGAACAAAGCAACATATATATATTTCTTAAAATTTAAGGAATTTTTATGTTAATTTATTTAAAAATGGATACAATTTTGTATAAAACGCGGTCGATAATCATTATTAAAAACCCGCTAAGTTCGTAACTTAAAACAACCCTTGTGTTTAATAATGCCCTATCTTATCGATCTTGCTGTAGAAATAACTATCATGGTTCATTTTTCCCAAACGTTATGACAAATGAATCATAATTAAACATTAGTAATGTTCTACAAAACGAATGAAATGAGTTTTCTAAAAGATAAGAGTGTTTAATTGGTTTTTTTTAATAAAATGTTATACAATATATGTTAATTTATTGACAAAAATAGAGACCATTACCAAAGTAAAGTCTAAATACATTCAAATAAACAAAAACTTTACTTTTGGACATTTAATAACGAAAAATTCAAATTGATTAATATATTGTATTATAGCATACGTTATTTTAGAGGCAAGTGTATGTCAAAATGCATTTTCCATCCGAGCTAGTAAGGTCTAAAATTATAATTTTTAGTTATTAAATATTAGTATAAAGTAATAATTTTATGTGGGTAACTACACAAAATTATTGCTTTGTAGTGATTGTCTGCGGTTATTAAATAATGCATAATTAAACAGGATTGAATTATGGAACACTTTCTAGAGGAAGCATTGGCTACTAAAGGAATAAAATGATTTTATATGGGATATTTCTTGAATTATTGTTTTATTTTCAATTAACAATTATTAAATATATATCCTATAAATCCTATTGAATACCAACAAATCAACTGGAGCACATATTTTAATAACCATTAAAGAAAGATTTATTTACTGAAAGAGTGTGTAAAAATCGTTTAAGTTAATTGGAACCAATAAAATTGTAAACGGAGATTAAAAGCCATAAACTCAATAAATATATGATTAATTTAATGCGAGGACTTTTACTGTTGCGGTGTAAAATTGTAAATTGTTGCCACAATTTTTTTTTGGTTGATAATGGCCGAGGTTCAAAGGTACGATTTCGTAAATGAAGGGCCATAACTTATTAAGGCACTTCATTGCCAATACTAAAATGGTGCAGAATTGTCGTGCAAGATCTGTTAAGAAAGACCAAAACAACAACAACAATAATAAGAAAAAAACTGCCAAAAACTTTCACTGTTGTCCAAAAACGAGAGAATGACTCTGACACGAGTTTTAAATGCGACGAGGAGGTGGAGGATGAGGAGGAGGTGCTCGGTAAATCGATATTCAAGTAGGAATGGAATGATTTTTCGGAATCGTTATTAAATCCCATAATTTATGCGGTTAATCAGAGAACAGCTGCACGTAAAAACAAGCACAACTCTTTTTGGTACTTAAGATAAAAATTTTTGTTGATATTTATTTAGATTAAAAGAGGTTTTCAAATGATACATAAAACTTTGCTTTAAAATATGAAGACTTTGATTTTTTAGAAGTTCAATCGAAAACCAGTTAAACAAATGATAAATCTTTCCATTTTTGTATTATTAAAATTCTTAATAGAATCTGTCTTTTAACGAATTTGAATAATTTAATATGTAAAAGCAAGGAAGGGCTCTCTGTGCAGGGAGAAAACACCCCCGTAACACACCTCATAATCTGTAAAGTCCGCAATTAGCTTGAGATTCAAATCAACCATAGATATTACAAACATTAAACCTCCTAAACATTATCTAGGCAAGATCTGTACTGCCCTAAAGCGCGGTGTCGAATGGCGGATTTAGTGCTATTCTATCATAATGTGCCTAAAGATAATTATTATATCTTTACCAGTAGATTAGTTAGGACCAGTAATTGCGACAGGGAGGACGAGCTACGACGATAAACGAGGAGGGGCGTAGGACTGTCTACCCCACACCTGATGATATTTTATCGTGAATCGTTAAATGATCTTATTCATGTATTTATATATGAATAAGGGCCATAATCCCCAAACGAGTTCTGCTTCCCAATCTATCATATATCTACTAATGTGATAAAAGACAGATTTTATTAAGAAAAGAACTTTATTTAAATTTTCAAAATAAATATTTCTGAACTATAATTCATATTTGAAACTCTAATAAAATTCAAATATTTGGACGGAGTTCGGAACTTGGTTCTAGTGCTTTTAAAATCATAAATGTGCGAAAATATGTCTAAAAAATTCAATTTAAATAATATTTTTATACCAAACGATGCTAAAAAGAATAAAGAAAAAAAAGTACGCAGATGACTTATGCACGTGAAAAAGCCTCGAATTGTAGGACTCTGGTGTGGCCAAGTGTTAATTTGCGACAAAATGATTTGATTTGAATCCGACACACAGAACTTTCTGGCCTCCTTTGACAGAGACAGAGGGAGGCAGAGCGAGAGAGAGAGAGAAACGCATTTGGAAAATACGACACTGGCGAGTGCACCTTTCACCTGATCAGCGGTGGGAACCAGCCACAGGAATGCATTCACCAGCATTTGCTGACCACAATTGTGCACTCTGTTTGTGTGTGGGAGGCGATCGATGGCAAATGCAAGTGAGGGCAGCGAGAAACAGGAAACAAAATCGCATTCAATTTAAACACATTCTGCATTCTATTAGGGTTGCCAACCGGAATTGAACTACTTTTGCAATCGATTATATTCGATATGTAATCATTTACTTTTCAAACTGAAACAAATGAGGATTAAAATTTTTCTTTTAGTATAAATATTATTGGAAAATGTTAAAACGATATTTTCGGATCGTACGAAAGTGAAATATTTGTATACAATGCTAATTAAATTGAATTGCAATTTACTAGAAATTGTGTCTTATCTTCAAATTATAAAAACAAAATAATAAAGAAAACTCACAAAAGTTTTTGGTTATTTATTACATCTTTTTTTGAGAAAATAGTAATGTGTTCTACAGCAGGGGTGTAAAACGACCCGTTATATAATGAGGAACTGAGTGTGAAATACGAGCCGTTTTCGCAGTTACAACTGTCTCTATTTGAACGGTTTTCGATTATTATTTGACTGAAATTTTACAATTGTTAATATTAAAATAGAGCCGAAGTTTGAAACAAATTTATTCGCAAATTATGTCATTTTCTTACTAGGGAAATAAAAATTCAAATTTAAAAGTGACGCATTTTGAAACTCAAATGTCGAAAAGCAATCCTTTCGATAGGTAGTCACTCCATATACTCAGAATTTTTAATGTGATATGTAGACTTCAAGCATTTATTCCCACAAAGATCACGATTTAACACTTGTCTTTAGTGATTTAGCCTTATTGGTAAGTACATGATAATTAAATTTAATTACTAATTATTTTTCTTAATGCAAATTGGTTCTGTAACGGTTTACTTTTCTGCACGGAGTGCTGAAATAATTCAAAAATTTGAACGCAAATTGTCACCAATTTATTGAAATTACATATTGTTGTCAAAACCATTTCGTGGTGCGTATTCCCATCTCATTCTAATAACACATTGAGTCTTACTTGTACACATTGTGTCTTGCTTGTTTCACAATTAGAAAAAAACTGTTACGAACGGTTTTTATTTTTAATTTTCGATTAATTGGCATTTTTCAGAATTACACAAAATAGCGTTCGATACACATGTGATATAGGTTATTACAGCACTTATATCGAAATTTACAGTTTAGTTTTTGATTATTAAGATATGATTTATTTCTTATGAAAATAAAATCATTTATGTTACTTAAAACTAATAGATGCCCAATTAAAATTAAAAACACGACAGCTTCAAAAGCAAAACCTGAAACTTATCAATACCAAAACTATTTTAAATGAGATAACTTTATGAAATATATATTTGATTACTCGTATTTAGTCCGCCAAATAGCTGTTAACCCTACTTCGGATCAAACCCCCCGATTTGCAGAAAATACGACAACCCACTTACATATTTATACTGCATGCAATTACAAATTTTCGATAAGTAAGAGCAGCATTCGGAAAGAGATTACAACAATGTGTCATTTATTTATTGACAATGAACACGATACGGAACTTTTGCGCAGACAAATTTCTAATTCTTGTCCAAGGCTTGTCCACGGATCTACGCACTAGACGCAATGGTGGACTGGAGGAGAGACGAGAGGGACAGTGGAGAGACATGAAAAAAAAACACACAGAGAGATAACACATAATGAAAAATTAATTGTGTTCTAATCGAATTGTGTATGTTAAATTGATCGATTAACTTTGATCGCAGTAAGCGGAGGAAGGAGGAAAAAAACAAAAACCAGCAAATTTACAGCGACCCGATACTGCTATCTTGTTTATTTATGCGATATTATTATATTAATAAATTGTCCATCAAGGTGGAGGATTTAGTTGAGAAGGATTTGTTTTATGCTTGTTTGCGCTCTCTTTTTAAGCCAAATGATAAGCGAAATGAATGCGAAAAAAAAACAAAAGAAGTCACCGATGGATGGCATCTATAAAATGTTATGCCCCAAGGTAAAGAGTGCACAAATTATTGAGCGCACACACGGCTGGAATTTAACCCGGAGAAAGAGGGAGAGGGAAGAGACGTTATCATCAATAAACAATGAGCCTGTCAAAGTGATCGCAGCAACAATGGCCTTACGATTATCAGGTGCTTGGTTACTTTTTTTTCTACAGCGCAGCGCACACTGCGATCACGACGAATGTGAAAATATTATTGTTTTACAGTTAAGGCGTTTAGAAATCCGTAAATACCAAACAAAATAAATTTCATACCAACATAATAAATAAATAAATGCATTAAAATGGATGTATATTTACATATATGTTGAATGATTTAACACCGAATGAATGAAACCGAGTAAAAGGTTCTATTAATAACAAGAGCCAAATAAAAGCTCACGGTGCTTGATTGCGATTTTATTTGCTCTTTTAATTGATAATTGAATAATAATAAATGGAGACAATAAAAATGAATTTCTTCGTCTTTTTCGCCTTCTTATTTTCATTTTGCACTTGCCTCTTTGTTGGTCTTTGGTGGTAAATTGACAACGAGAAAATGGCAATAAACTGATTATGAATTTCCATTTGGAAAGCTAAGCGGCATCAGAGCTTTTCGCAATATTGATGCAGATCCTATGCTATTAATACACATAATGGAAATGGTTTACTCCTAATCACGCACTTTGGATACTATCAGTGAAATAGGCATTTCAAGTGTTTTTAATTAATTAGCTTTATAATTTTTAATGAGATCAAAGTATTGAATATACTCGTAGTTATCTAGTTAAGAGTAATAAATGATTTTTTGGGATTTTGAGGAAACAAATTCGTATTTAATAATAATTTATGAGGTTATTTTTTTATAACAATGTTGGAAATTTCCGTAATGTCAAAAGTTTTTAAACTTCACAGGGGCTTGAATTATTGAATTAATTCAGGGCAGGTAACTTTTGAAAGAAATTGCTGATAATATTAATATTTATTCATGAAGAATTGTAATTAGTTAAGTCCAATGTAAGTTAACATAGAAAAGATTTTATGTCAAAGATTATGAGGTATTTTTTAAAAATTATTTCATTTGGACATCACAGGGTTTAGGATTGAAAAAATCAGTTTGTATCTGAAGAATATATACTCTCATATTAAAATGTACATAATTGTCAATAATAAATACTTTAAACATATTATATTAATCACTGTTTCGAAGAAGGCTCGTATGTTATGTTTAATAAGCTTTATCGACCATGCCTGAATGTTTATCGACCGTGTTCTGAGCAAAACTGTATGCATTTTTCAATAAATTAATACAAAAAATTAAAAAAATTATTGTTTATAAAATGATCCGCTTATTATTGTGAAACTAATGTTATTAAAATACAATAATATTTCTATATTAATTTTATTTCCTCTTTTTAAATTTTCTTATAGGAATCCAAAAAAATTGTTGAATTTAGTTTACAAGCGAACTAAGTCTTACGGAAATAAAATTGTTTAAATTCATTATATATAAGATTATATTGGGTTATAAACCAGCATTCATCAGTATTTTATTTGTTCGCTAAGGAATAGAAAAGGACTTAAATACTTTTGTTCAAAAAGTTTCTCTGGTTAGAGAAAATCGTGGAATTTGAACTATGGTATTCAATTGAAACGCTGATTGAAACAGCTTTATATTTGTCATATTGTCTATGACGTGGGTCTAATGGTTAAATAGAATATTTTACATAAAATAAAGGAAGAAGTATAATATATAAGTATTATAAACTTGCAAAACAAAAATTATCAAAAACTAACATTAGCAAAATTATAATCCAAACCCAAACTGTCTATCAATAATATAACATTATACCCATGCCTTTTACTGTGTTTGATTTTTACTGCCCTCGTGAGCGGTTGCCGAAAGGCGGGTCGTTTGCACATATATCCAGTCCAATACCGTTCTTCAAAAAATAGGTAGGGAAAACGCTTACGTGAGGAGAAGGCGATGAGCGGAACCCATCACTTCAAGGAATCACAATGGTGCATCAGACCGGCAAACATTCATATATATCTAATATATATGAGTGTGGGCTATAACTCATTCATGGGTTGTTTGGTCCAATCTTAGATACAAACATATACCATTTATGAAAAGTCAAATTTAAAATTTAGTTTACCCAAGTCACATAATCGGTGAGATAGGGAAAGTGTTATATCTTGCATCCCTTGCATCTTTTGTACATAGTTGCAAATGGTCGTAATTGATAGAGAGGTTCGATTTTAGCGTTTCATTTAATAATAATAGTATTCAAAAATTTATCCATTATGTCATCTACTAACACAGTTAAACCATGTACAGCAAAACTGGCATCCATTTAATTTTGAAGGGTTTCTTCCACTTTAATAATAAAGAACAATATAAACACGACTTGAACAGAACAAATTTTAATAACATAATATAAATTTTATGCAACACGAATGCATCAAAATATAAATTTATAATAGATAATATTATAATGTAAATTTTTTTATCAAATTTTAATTGTGTTTTGCAAGTTTTTAAGCGTGAATATTTTTTAAAAACATTTATAAAAGAAAAAACTGTAAATAGAAAAATAAACTCATAATGTCCAACTAAACGATTATTAATTGCAGTCAAAGCATCAAAATGTTAAGAAAATGACCTGGAGAGAGAAAACTGAAGAAAACGATCATTGCAGACAACAATAAAAATAGACACGGTAACTTAATAATAATGATCGAGTCAATTGACTTATTAAAAGCCGCTTTCCAAACAGAGTATTGAGCCGAGTCTCCTTCTGCTCTAATCCCAGACGATCATCATTTCAATTAATTGGTAATGGACAGAATTTGAACATTTATGAATAAATGTAATGTCCTCTCGATTTATTTAGCAAATAAACAACATCATTTGCCATTTTTATTTCTATATAAATAGAGGGCAGAATTAAGTTCTGAATAATAATCTGCAAATGGCGATATTTCAAAAGCATTTTATGAATCGGTGGAGAAAATAGAAATTCAAATGTCGCCGTTTCCTTTGCAGACTGTCCACCTTGCTAATCTCATGGGAACCGATTGCCAATAATAAAGAGATGCTGATGATGAGGAGGAAATTTGAGGTTACCTCGTCTAATTAGACTTATCTTATTGAAAGAGTAGTTTTTTCCTCCTTTTTTCTTTTCGCAAAACAGAATTAATATTGAAGAAAAACAACGACCAAGACAACAACAGCAGGCCATTTCCCAAGAAACAAGACTAATGGCAATTTCTCATTTTACACAATCAATTTCCTTTTCGCAAATACAATTTATATTCGAACATCAACATCACACACACACGGCATCGGATTTGCGTAAAAGTTGCAAGTGTAAATTGATGTGCTCATTTCTTGGCTTTGTTTTAGCAGCAGATGCCTCTTTTAGCAACAGCCAGAAAATTGCATCAATTGCACAGTGATTGATTTTAGATGGGTTTTGTTAAAGAAATTGAGTTGTGTGTAAGCAAATCAAATAGAAACTTATGTGCAATATTAAAATTCAAGAAGACTAGCTATTTTGAAAAATGAACAAAAGCAATTCTTTTTAGATTTTTGTTTTATCTCGATCAAAAGCATAAATTATTATATAAAGGTTTTGTTTTTTTATGATAAAATCATTACTTTAAATTTTAAAATGTAATTTCATGGCAATTTATTTAATATAACAGACAAACTTTCGTTCATCGAAATAACAATTCATGATCATTTAATCAAACGACCATTTGACTTAAAGTAAAAATTTATCGTGTAGACCAGTGATGGGTAACCTTTTTTATGGGAGGGCCGGATGAACAAGCAAATTATTTAAGCGGGCTAATAAAAGTAGGAAAATTTATAAATATCAATGAAAAAATAAATTAATTATTTTTTAATCTCTCACAGTCTTTTATGATACAATGCCGTACTTAAAACGCAATGCAAAAAGGGTTATTTTGTTCATGTAACAAAATTTTTGATTTTGACCTATGTGAAGTCTTGAAAACTTTTTTTTTTATTTAAATCATATTCCACGTCGGATTAGCAAGCACCGCAGGTCGAAGAATATTTTTTTATCCATGTTGACAGAAATTCGGATCATTATTTAATGTATTTTGAAAAGTGTTGCATACAAATTTAATTTCGTTGAATAAAACTTATTATATAAAAATAACATTAGATTTTACTACAAGATTGCCCAAATAACTATTTTAACATTGATTTCTATAATGTAATTCAATATATTTTATTTTATTTTCCAACAACACAACAGCCATTACCGGTCTAGGGCCAACCAATTGGTTTTACGTAATCACAGTTTTTCAAATGCCCTCTTTATTCATTTCCCAATCTTTCACAATTGAATATCATGTCTATGAATCATTATTTGTTATTCTGTGATTAGCACCATGAACAAATGATTCTATATAGAGCTTATGAATTCACAGGTTTTTGCCACCGAAACAGAATACACATACTGCAAAGAAGACCATCTCTTTTATAATTTCCATCTGTATGTGAAAAGCAGCAAATTACTAGTATTATAGAAAGATCCGGTTTATCTCTTCGATTCTGTGCATTCCATTCAAGCTTTGAAAACCTTTCTGGTCGAACGAACAGCATTGGCTATAGTAGTTGTTGCAAATTCTATGAGGTTAGGGCCAGATCCCTTGAATAAGTGAAACACATTTCTTCAGAAAACGTATTTACACCTTTATTAAGAGCTAGAATATATTTACAATTAGATAGATCAATTTTATATACATATTTACATACATTTACTGTCTCCAATTCAAGAATTCAAAACAAATTTAATCTAATTTCAATTTAGCACGGCCATCTGTTTCACTTTTTACAAAATGATAAATCCCGTTAGGTCCTAGTTTGCCCCTCGAAATGGTAATCGTGTTTATCACTATTTTAATTCAAATAGCTGGTTGTTTAAAGTGTCATAAAATTTGTAACAGTAGTTGCTCGACATTTGAGATCGGGAATATTATTTATTCAAATTTTTTTAACACAAATATTAAGCGTAGAATGTTGTTATGTTATTTTATTTGAAGTCTTAAGTCTTAAGCTTTAAATAAATTTACTCAAAATTTCCCATGGTGCATCATACTGGTTAAAGAAGAGTCTCGACTTGGAATAAGATAAGAGCAAATTTATTTCTTTAATTTCGCTTGTACTCAATCAACTCTCCTATTGAATCTGTCCGATGATGATCGTGCAACAACGTGAGAGTTTTCCATTTTGCACTTCCTTTTTTTGTTTTTACTTTTTGTTATTTTCCATGTTTGTTTAAATGTTTTGTTTTTTTTCTTCATCTATTGTATTTGTTGCTTTTCTTCTCGTTTTCATTAAAATATTGTAATGATAATTGTAAATTTCTAATGGCTCAACATTTATCATATCTCTCTCTCTCAAAAGCAATGGACACACAATGGTAAATTATTACATCTCTTGAAATTGGAATTGGAAAAGCAACAAAATGCTAAACACTCGGTAGAATTGACCATTATTCATGCTCAAATCCGGGTGCATGGAGAAAATACTGTTATTGTACTACTAAAAAATAATGGTAATTGTTAAATAAGCGGTTCATTATGGCACGGAATTGTAATTGAATTCATCCCCTAATTTATTTACACTGTTTGACAAACACAAATGTCCAATTTAATGGGCGCCCATTTATCAACGCATACTTTTCCATTTTGCGGTTTTCACCTCCATTAAGGCAAAAAACGAATGCAATCGTGATTGATAGATATTTACTCTTTCTCTCCATCTCCTTCTCCATTTAAAAGGATTTCAAAACACCAGCTGATTGTTAATTTTCAAATGGAAAAGTGAGTTAATTAAAAAGTTACGCTTAGGGTTAATCAACTGCTGCTTTTACATACAATCATTAATAATGAAAAATTATCTAACACAGTTTCATGTGCTTTCTTTAAGTACATGATCGTTTGAAGTACGTATTTTCTTAGAGAGTACTCTTTGAAATTCAATGATTTTAAAGCATAAAAAAATTTCACTGACTTTGATTATTAAAAACATATTTAGGAAATATTAAATGTTTAAAAAATAAACATTTAACTAGCCAATGCTTCTTTTAGAAAGTGCTCCATAATTCAATCATATTCAATTATGCAAAGTTTTTCTTAAATGTTGGTTCTGGATTGTAAAAGTGGTTCAAATGATTAGTGATATCAAGGGAATATTAATGCATTGTATTCCATGAAATACCGAGATATTGAAATCAATAGTTCTAAGCGCTTAACAGACATCCCTTAATTTTTTGTTTTGAGATCTTAGTTTAGTATTGGGTTGCCTTTATTCACTCTATATTTCTTGAATAATTAGCAAATAAATATGCGAATTGTATAAAGTTTTGTATAAAAACTGGTTGAAAAAACACATAATTAATCACTCGTATTTTCTCATTTCATTCGTTTTCTAGAACTGAACTCGAGTTTAATTATGGTTAATTTTTTTCCCACAGGTTGTTTAAATAACTATTAGGAAATTATTTATTTTTTTTTTCATTTATAATAATTACGTATACTTAATGACAAATAATGGCTTTTTATTGATCGATTATTTGGTTTTTTAATAAAATATTGTCACAAAGTCCCGTCATTTAAAAACAAAGCAATTTGCGCCAAACTTAAAAATAAGTACTTTTAATAGAAGAAGTCATTAGTAAAACAAAGAATTTTTTTTATTGAATTTTATTAGAATTTGAAAGGACCCTTTTTATATCTTATTATTTACAAATAAATTTATTATCTTCTTTAATCAATAAATTTTACATTGATTGATTTTATATCTTAAATGATGTAATTTTATTGTGTGTGTGCTGTTAATGAATTATGAGTATTAGATCATTTAATAAAAACACACTCTTGTTTACCATAGATTTTAATTCCGGCGTACATTTAATGACGTATGGGAAAGGTAACGTAAACAACAAGCCCCTATTTACGTCTCGAATCTTCAATTAGTAAACAAACTTTAATGGTAGTTTATGCATTTTTGTTGCATTAAATTGATATTATGACATTCAAATTTGCTCTGTCAAAGTCGATATTATAGCACAAGTACTTTAAAGAATTCTTTAAGGCACTACTGCTTTTTATTATTATTAAGTGTAACATCCGTAAACGAAATTCATCAATTTATATGAAGAGTTACTTTGGTACTAGGGGTTTTATTGTCAAGTATTGACAAATTTTGATGAACATTGATTAATATTCACGAACCTTGACGATTATTGACGAACATTATCCGCCACTCTCTAATTACAGTTAAGGATTTTTATATTTAGAAATTGTGTTTCACCAAAAACGAATACTAAAAAAGTTTCTCTCAATTTATTGACAGATGTAGTGAAATTAAAGTTTGACAAAATTGCAAAACTGTTACATTGGTTTAATTAGTTTATTTGAATTTATTTTAAATTTAGGAATGTTCTATCCTTTTCTCGCATTAGGCATTGATCAACAAAGACAGTTATAGTGTGTGGAAAAGAGCAAAATATATTTCAATTATAAATTTATGGAATTTTTAAGATTTGTATCATAATTTATTTAAAAATGCAAACAATTTTGAATAAAACCCGGTCTATAAATATTATTAAACACTAGGACATTAAATAGGGCACTCGCTACGCTCGTGGCTTAAAACAGCCCTTGTGTTTAATAATGCCTTATCTTATCGACCTTGTTGTATAAATAACTATTATACGTCTAGGTCGGAAAGATAAGGAATTATTAAATAAAAGGCTCATTAAAAGTCACAATCGCAGAGAGTGCCATTCCCTCCGTTTGCGTTTTATTAAATCGTCTATATTTTACAATAAAGCCTCCAGTATCCAAATAATTTTCATAATTGATGAATTTTGTCTACCGTGGCCATATTTTTATAAGAAAAGCATTAGCTTTTTAAAGATTTCTTTGAAGCACTTGTATAAAAATCAATTTATAAATACTTTCTATTTACTAATTTGTTTTTATTCATATTAATTAAAAGAAATAAAATACATTATATTTTTAAGAGATATTTGGCATATGTTGCAAATTAAAAACCAATACTGATGTACTTAATTGTACTAACTTTTAATAAATTATTATTCAGCAAACAAACGAAAAAATCAATTAAATTAGTGTAAAACATGAGCCTTTACCCACATTCTCTGATTAAAGAGAAACATTTTAATTTTGCCCAAAAGAAGGAGAGGAATTCAATAAATCTATGTCATCACGTAGTGCCACTTAAATATGGATATTAATTAATTATAATAATGTCGCACACAAACGTGAAACAAGAGAGCTGAACGAGCGAGCAAGGCCGAAACCCCGTCGGCAAAAAATCGCTTTTGGACGCGAAAACTGATTAAAAAATCCGCAATTTCTTTGATGATACTACTATTTAGTTTTATGTTTTAGCAACAGCAAAAAGAGATTGCACATGAACACACAGTATAGGCATGTAGTTTTTTTTAATTTTTTTTATTTTAATAACAACGATAATCAACCATTTGTGCATTTACGAAAACCAATAATTATAATGTGCAAGGAAAAACAGCAAAAAAACAAATTTCGCTGCAAGACCCCTCATTGCAGAGAATTATTTTAAATATTTTGTAACACCAATTACACTTTTTCGAAGGATTTTCGCTTGCTTGCGAGCGCAGAAAATGAAGACGCTAAAGTGCACCATAATTTATGGCCTCTTCCGCTGTTTCGATGTTTTACAGTAACAAAACATGCAACAATTTTACCGTAATATGTAATTTGTAATTATTGTACACAGAAATGCCTTTGATTTTGCTGAATTCTTACTCTTTTTCGGGAAAAGCGATTAACCCTCGGCTGAACTTTTAGTAATGAAATTATAATAATGATGACAATTATATTGCAAATTGTTTTCTATAATTTAAAGTTCTATCTGGTCCGACACTCATAAGGAGGATTGTATAAGTATGAACCTTGTACTGTAAGGATTTATATCGGTTAAAACATAGTCAAGAGAAGACATTCATACTGTAGTGGAGGCCTCTCTGAAACACACTAATAGAGGTCTCACTATAGTTCAGCAAGATATGTAAAGAGAACGAGGAGAGACAATCCTGCCGCTATTGCGACGGGACTGTCTCCCATCGTTCTCTTTATATAACCTCTTTCCGTCACTGAACTACAGTGTCACCTCTATTAGTGTGCTACAGTGAGGCCTCCACTTCACTACAATCCCAAACCTATTCTCAAAACTAACCAATTGAAACCCAGACTAAATGAGCGACTTTTAACACCCTACCAAACCTGAATCCGGAATATATCCATCAGTGGACGAATGAGAGAGACAGGTAACGGTGGGGAGGTTGATAATCGACGTCGTAAAACCAATAATCGATTTTAGAGAAGCTCCTTGTATATTTGTGAACTACAGCTCCCGAGTGTGGCTTAAACGCTCATCCCATCATAATATAATTTATAATATGCGTTTTGATTCATAAAACACTGAAATTGACTCTTGTTATATATATCCATTTCTGCAAAATAATCCTAACAATTACATAATATTCTAAGTAAATTCTATATTAACACCCTTATTTAATGGGTTTTTATAGGATTTAACTGATCATTTTTTTAAAAAAAGGTTTCTTATATGAAATTTAGGATTACCATATAAATTTTGACATACGAGGGTTAAAAAAGAAGAAAGACTCACCTCTGCGTGCTAAGATCGGTTCCATCGTCGAGCATCTCTTGGACAACGAATACTGTGGGCGCCCCGTTCTGGTGGGAGTACTGGAGACTCTGCTGGACGACAACTTGGTGGCCGCTATTGATCAGGCTGTGGAGGTCGTTCTGGGTTGTAGCGTAGATCTCAAGGCCCTTCTGCTGTTCCACGTCTGACTCCTGGTCCGGTACAGGAGCATAAATCAGCTGTATCTGCTGATTATCACTCTCTTTCCCGTTTTCATCCATCATTTCTTCGTTTTGTTTGGAAATGATCACCTCGTGATCCTCCATTTGATTTTGCTGATGACTTTCAGTTAAATCTGAGGACTTTATCAGCTCCTGGCTGAGTCCATTTGAGTTATTATTATTGTCAAAGAGTATTTGATGGTTTGAGTGAGACACCAATTCGGATCCCGGATCCTGATCTTGGTAAATCGATTGCAGCTTTGTCTTTCGACCCGATTGTTGTTCAGTGAGGACTTGTATTTGATCGGGAGTCAAGTGCTTCTCATAGATGACACTTGGATGAGTCTTTTCCAGGAGTTGATTGTCTTGGACGTAGATATTTTCATTCCCAATTGAACTCTGGATCTGATCCGGAGATGTGAATTGAAGAACCGTTTCTGGAATTTCGCCATTGATCGCTTGTTCTGAGTTTTGCTGATAAACGATCCCCGTTCCATCTAATCCTCCATCTAAAATGCCCAGCATTTTAGGATCTGTGTTCATAATTCGGGTGATCACATGCTCCCCATTTTCGTTCCTGGTCAAAATGTGATGCTCGCCATTAACCCCCTGCCGTCCAGTGGGACCCACAATCAGAATTGTGTCATTGGTCTTATTGTCTAGCGCTTGTTGGATAATGGAGTTCACTTCCTCCTGACTCTGAGCCTGAAACAATCTAGCTCCATTGTTGGTTAATAGTAATTGCTCTTCGGAAGACATGTGTTTCACATTGAAAATCTTGGAATTTAAGGAAAGGTCGTTCAATTTATCCTGTCTCAAAAGAGGTTGAGTATCAATTGGCAAGGTGGTTGGCAACGCTGAATTCGTGGTTAATTCTAATGGCATCGGATTGGAGCCCTCCATATCGTTCTTCAACGAGGGCAGCTTCTCCTTTGGGCTCCTCTTTTTGTAGGTCCGCTTCTAAGGAATTTCATCAATTTTAAAATTTATCCAATTTTGATTTAAATTTCTGTATTCTCACCATTTTCGTTAAAAGTTATCAGCCAACAGTATTTTAATTATATCACACTTGGACCTGTATTTAAAAGAAGGAAAAAAATTAATTCAATTGGCTAAGCAGAAATTATTGCAATTGCTCAACAATGGTATCGAAGCGACGGTCAAGTCTATATTTAATTTTTTTGTGTTTTCTGTGGAGATTTTAAAACAAATGCGATTAAGCTCCGGGCACAACATAAAATCGGAATCTAATTGAATCTATTTAATGGTGATTTTTTGTTAACCCTTGTCGAGATAATAATTGACAAATAATCTATAACTAAATAATTTTCAATATAATTTCTACAAAGTTATTAAATGCCATTCTTGAGTTTTTTACGTGTGGATATTTTCTCTAAAATATTTTACAGCGGTTTACTTTATAAAACAAACTAAATGTAAAGATGGTAGAACGAATGTGAATATTTGACGCGCGCCAGCTAGAGGGAAAGCAAGCTAAATTCATACAAAAAAGAACAGTTTGCTTTGTTTAAACCTCTGTTTCAAACTCTGTTTTAAACTAACTGCTTTAAATGTATTATGTCAAATTGAAACGCTCGCCATCTTGCATTAGTATTGGTTTTGTGTACAAATATAATTTTATTATTATTATTCCTTTTCGTTGTCTTTCTACAGGGTTTAGCCTTATTATTAGAAAACAATTAGGCTGGTTCAACATAAAGCATCATATAAAATATTATATCGTTTGCTTTATACATAAGATTAAAATGAAAAAACAACACCTAAATTAAGAAAATTGTTAAATTTAAGAACTATAAAAAATTATAAGTTAAGAAATAGTAAACAATTTAATTTATCTAAAATTGTTAGTGAAAATGATAAAAAAAAATTTGGTTAAAATTAAGAATAAAAGTATATAATAAATTAGATCCCTTTATTAAGACATATGATATTAAAAAATTTAAAAGTTCATTAAAAGATATACATATGTAAATAAAATAAAATAGATTTAAGTAAGGCATTTTAAAAACAAAGAATTAAGACCTATTCATTAATATTAGTTATGCCATTTTGCTTAAAATTGATATTATGAAATTCAAATTTGCTCTCTCAAAGTCGTTTTTATAACACAAGTGCTTTAAAGAATTATTTACAGCACGTGTTTTTTTCTTTATTATTAAAGTGTGACATCAGTCAAAGAAACCCATTAATTTTATATGTACACCACTTTCGTTGGGCGTTAACACAGTTAAACTTGTGTTTCGTTAGTATTTTTTTAAATAAGCTATCTATCGGAAAACCCATGAACTACCTTTACTTGTGGTTTATCATAGAGGCCGCACAATGTATTTTTACAGAAATTCGAATAATTTTTAAGATTTTCATGTTAATTTATTTAAAAATACATAAAATTTTGTAAAAAACACGTTCGATCGGAATTATTAATCACTCGGGCTTTCTTTAAGACTTGCTTCGATCGTGGTTTAAAACAACGCTTGTGTTTAGTAATGGCTTATCTTATCGACCTTGTTTAAAAAATGAATTAATAATTTGTAAATAATAATAAAAATAAGATTGATTTCCAAGTTTATCAATTTGCTAAGGAATGAAATTTAAAAGAATTACTACAATAATTGTTAATTATGGCGCAAACACAATTAAAAATTTAACCCAACTTCTTAAATTGTTTCAAAAGGAATTTTTATTATTAGATTACTGTGTAGAAATTAATAAATGACGTAGCTTATAAATTAAAAAATTTTCTTGTATGTAGAATACATGATTTTTAGTGAATTAGATTTCGAACTCTGGATCGTTAACAGTATTAGTTCTGTAGAGTGCATTGTAGGACACCTAATTGAAGCGACAACTTATTTTGTAAAAAATCGTGAAGATTGTAACGGATAACATTTCTATTTAGTTTTAGTTATTTAATATTCATTGTCAAAATTTTTTTTTAAAAATTAGAAACTCAAAATGTGTAAAATATTTCTTTAAAAATTTCAAATTTAGACTTTCCATCTGACCGAGCTTCGGGAATGTTCAACCATCTATTATTATACCAAGCGAAGAATTTATGTAACTAATTTTTTACATTATTTGAGTATAGAAATATAATGAAAATTGATTTTCTAATTAAAATTTTTATATAAAAATAAAAAACGAAAAATTGATAAATATATATTACTGTCCCGACAAGGGTTAACCGGATCGGCATTTAATAGAAGCTGTGAATTTGTTATTGTTTGAATTTACCTGGTGGTGCACACGTACGAAGCAAAGTGCAACGTCAAGTTGGAATTTGATTCGTTTATATTGATTATGTTTACTTTTGCAATGCAAAAATCGAGATGAAAAAAATTGAGCGCGCGCAAAAAAGAAGTTATCAGTTGGCTAAATAACGGCTGGCTGCAAATGGTCCCTTGGGGTGACGGATTTTATTGAGACTCGCCCCAGACCGGCACAGTAATTGCAATTAGAGATCGTGTAATTTGCGAATAAATCCTTCTTAAAAATAATCTCATAAATTGGAGCAGAATTCATTATTATTTTGCGGATTTCTTAATCTCTAAAAGGGCAAGTGGTTGCATTTGTGGCTCTTTTCGTTTCGGAAAATTAATCTGGCACAAATTAAAAGTTATTGTTATGGCACTGTAGAGTAGTATCCCAGTTTGTTGTTTTCTCTCCACTCCTCCTCTTCCGCTCCTCTTTACTTGAATCCAATTCAGCTGTTCAACTGCATTAGAGTCTGCAACAAAAAATAAAAGGAAATAAATGTAATGTTTAATTGACTCAAGAAATCACCAAATCAGCAATTAAAGAAGGGACAATAAATCGCGCAGCGAAAACCTGTTTGAGAAACAGTTTTAGAAGAGATCCTCTTTCATTCATAAACTTACAAGCATACTCAGTTTTAACCAGTTTGCCATTTAATGGGTAATCTAATCATTGTAATTATTCGAGAAAATATTATCTAGCCTCAAGCTCTTTCTCTCTTTTGCATATTTATTTATAAAAGTACTATTTTACTGCAGCTTCTGTGTTTTACCATATCAGCGATTCCCAATCTTTTTATTATGAATATTAATTAATTGAATAATTTATTTAATCTATTAAATGTATTTTCTTCTTGTTTCTAATGAATTATTTATTACATTTTCGATTGTTAGAGCTTTATTCTATGTACTTTTTAATAACCAAATATATTTGATTAGAATTATAATTAAAATTAATCATAATAGATAATTTTAAATATCTCTTTAATCTTCTTAATGTTGAAATTAATTTGTTTTGATTTTGGCACTTTTTATGATTTTACTGTAATTGTTTTTTTCGTGAATAGTTTTATGACAAAAAACATAAACGATTAGGCACCGAATGTAATAAACATGTTTATTATTTTTATATTGGTCAGTTAAAAGCAAAGTGATGTACCTGGATAATGTCAAATATTGTGAAGCCAGAGTGTTTGACAGCTTTTTTTAAGACTCTATCTTACGAAATAACGTATTTGATTCGAATAGGGATTTATGCTTTACATACGCTTCTTCTCATTAAACACTTTAACCTAGTTTCGAAAGGATTTTTCCTGTTGATTGGAAATGACTGAAATATTGACGAGTGAATATAGAAAATCGAATGGTGTATTCGAATTTATGAGTTATTTGATAAGTATAAATGGTTTTACGCAGTTTTGTTACATAAAATCAATATTATGACACTGAAATTTGTTATGTCAAAGTCGGATTTATAGCACAAGTGCTTTTTCTTTATTATTATAGTGTGACCTCCGTAAACAAAACTCATCAATTTATTCAAAAGTTACTTTGTTGCTTGAGGTTTTACTCTAAAACATTGACGAGCATTGATCGACATTGAAGCGATTGAAAGATACCTCGCATTTTTCTCTCAGATTACAGTTATCGACTTTTATATTTAAAAACTATATAGCAAAACTACCTTTTTTTAAAATAGAGACATAAACTTCATTGAAAACTATTACCCAAATATTAGAATTTGTTTGTACCCAAGAAATCAAAAGTGAATACCAAAAAAGTTTCTCGAAATTCAGTGATCGGTACAATGACATTAAAATTGAAAAAAATTGCGAGACAATTAAACTGGCATATTTGAATTATTTGTAATTTAGGAATGTTCAATCCCTTTCTTATTACGACAGATATATTTTAGGAATGTTGCGGATGCCATTTTGTCGATGCGGATGTTTGAAATTTCATATAAAAATCATAATAAAAACCGTTTTTAATGTTGCAAAACTTGAATAAGTAATTTTTAACAAATTCATTATATATTGTACTGTCAAATATAAGTATTGTTTTTGTATATTTAATGAAAAGTAATATTTCTGATTTGTTTGGTTACCAAGTAAAATTTTGGTTATTAATTGGTCAAAATCTATTGCTTTATTAGACATCCGCATCCGCAAGACATGCGCACTGAATTCTTGTGGAAGTTAATGCGGATTTTAAAATTTGTGCGAATATTCCACGCTTGCGTATGCGAATATTCGCAACATCCCTAATATATTTATAAGCATCAAAGACAGATATTAAAATTTTACTCGTGTCTAAAAAAATTAAAGAATTTTAAACATTTTGTATTAATTTATTTAATAAAGCATACAATTTTGTATCGATTAGTATTATTAAATACCCCAATATTTGCATCTCTTTTAATTTAGGAATGGTCTATCCCTTTCCCGCAATACAATTGAAATATTTTTAAGCAACAGGTATAGTGTGTGGAACAGAGCTAAATATATTTTTAGAGAAATTCGAAGAATTTTTAAGATTTTTATGATAATTTATTTTAAAATGCATAAAATTTTGTATAAAACACGGTCAATTAGCATTATTAAACACTCGGGCGCTCTTAAAGGCACCCGCTACTGTCGTAGCTTAAATCAACCATTATGTTTAATAATACCTTATCTTATCGACCTTGTTGTATAAAATACTATTGTATTTGAATTCTATTAGTTGAACTTAAGTTTTCTTTAAACCTCTTTAACTTTACTTGTGTTTCTTTTTATATTGATATTATTAAATATTGTTAAATATTCATTTTAATACACTATTGTCAAAGCTAAAAGCTTTTGTCTTTCAAAATAATTTTTATTAATTATCTTTATATATAAATGAACTTAAAGAAATAGAATGTATTATATATATTTGATTCCGTTAATTGAATTTTTAAGAAATTTAATATAAAAAAAGAACATGACAACATTAATGAGGTTACATGAGAAACAATTCCCTGACTGATATAGGAATGGGAATTCCAGAGAGTCCAATCAATCCCAGATGAGGAGACTTTGAAGACAAAAAATCCAATTAAATTGTGTCCACCTCGAATAACAAGAAAAATGGGGAGAGAGAGGGGGATAGAGAGGAAGAAAGCCGGACAGAATGGAATATTTGACTAATGTAAAACAATATGAAAATGAATGGCCAAGAAACTCATTATTAATTACGAAAGGATTAATGTTGCTTATCAGGTAAAATAACAAACGGAAAAAAACCAAATGAAAAAAAATGAAGAACAAAAGAAGAAAGAGAAATCTTTGGGTCCATTTTTATTTGTTCTCTATCTCTCTTTTTGTCTCGGGTTCTGTTCCTCGAGATGGATTATGGAGAGGCCCCACAATATAAATGTTATCTGAATTTGTATATTGTATTAAATGTTCTCGCAGAGTATTATTTTGCTTAAAATTTAATTTATTTCCCCCCGTGTCTACGTCTTCGTTTTACAGGCGAACCGCCAATAGCTGATATTCTGAGCCATTAATAAATTATGTGCAGAGGATCACTTAATCAAAGGTCACCTGTACTGTAATTGAAACGTAAAATGGAGGACTACGAGGCCATCCGATATTACTACACATATTTACAGTGGAGTGCAAAAGAATTTGGATAATATAAGCCAATGTATTTTAATAAAAAAGAAATCGGAAAAAGGAAAAAACATTAAATTTCATTATTTACAAGAAAAATTTTAAAAACGACATGTTTCACATATGTTTCAAGTGAGAAATCTTAAATTGTAAAGTTACCGTTAACGGTTGGAGCCATCAACAGAAATAAATTGAGAGACATGATCACACAGGCAAAGGGCCGCACCGGCCCATAAGCCTATACTGATACTGGTTGGAATTCAAACTAATAGAGTTTATTTAATCTTAATTAGTTGGTCGCAAGGCAAATCCTTATTTTATTATGACATGTGACGTTTGTTTGCTTTAATTTATGTAAAATAAATTTTTATTTAGCCTTATTACTATAATTTACTACCATTACAGTTAAGCAGATTTATCTATGATATCTACGTAATGTGCCAAAGGAATTGAAATAATTTTTTTATAAAAAAAGAAATCTATAGATTACTAAAAATAATCAGTTTCATTATATTTGTGCAATTCCGTATAGAAAAGTAGCCCTTTTTTTAACGAAAATTGGTTCTGTAACGGTTTACTTATCTGCACGGAGTGCTGAAATATTTCAAAATTTGCACGCAAATCGTCACCAATTTAATGAAATTACATATTGTTGTCATAACCAAATTTACTATTTAAATATTTTAATTTAAAAATAGTAATAAACGATTAAATGGTATTTTTTTCAGAATTACACAAAATAGCGTTCAATACACAAGTGAAATCTGTTATTACAGCACTTGTATCGAAATATACTATTATATTTTAAATTTATTTTCAAAAAGATATTCTTAATGGTTTGGAAAACTATAAAAACCAATTAAAATAAAATTACTATATCTAAATTCTAAGATCCGCCTGTGGTTGAGTAGCAAAGCACTCGACTGCCTCCTCGGAGGCCATGGGTGGGATTCGTGCTCGGGTTGGATTGACTTGATCCTTTTCAACCAGTCTAGATGCTATTATCTTATAATTCATTTAAAACAATTAGTTATTGAGAAGTCAAAACCCCTTGGTTGCGGTTAGGACTCTCAATGTTCCTTACAGAAATCGAAAGGGAAAATTTATTTTTATTACATTATTTCTTAAAACTTCATCACAAAAAAAATATTGAAAAACATTTGAAATGCATGGAATGCTTTTTATTTAGTAATATTTTAATTTTATTTTATTATATATTTTTGGAAAATAAATTTGGAAAAGCTTCATCCATCAATTTTCGTCAGATTACATTATATTTATTCCAAAGTTCAAAACGACTACGACGGCAAAAAAGATATTATTAGATTTATTTATAGAACTACTGTAATTACTCCATTTTACACAGATAGTGATTATTAAAATATTTACAATTGACAAAAATACCCATTTTTTGGCACTCTACTTTTGATTCTTCAAAACATGGAACTGATTTTACATTATTGCTCTTTTCCCCCATTTTAATTTTTTATATTGTTTTATTTTTCTGTTCTTTACAATCTCATATCTGGGTAATAATAAGTGCATAGTCCAGTGTGGAGCGTTCGACCTCAGCGATCGATCAATCGAGGGAGATCTCGAGTCGAGATCCAGTGATTGATATCGGAGTGCAGCAGCAGCCGCATCAGAGTTTTAAAGCCAATTCGAATCCGACTCAAGTGAGAAGGAGGAGGAAGAGGCAGGTACGTAATAAATTGAAGAAATGAATGGGGGAAATTATTCCAATCTACATAAAATCAAATCAAAGAACAAGAAGGCCAAGAGAGGATGAAAAAGAAAACAAGAAAAAACAACAGAAAATTTGACGTCGATGCTTGCTGCTGCTGTTGGAGTAGAGCTGAAGCTGCTGGATAAAGCCAGAGCCAGAGATAATTGCTGTTGCATCACCAAAACGCTTCCAGTTAATAGCAGCATCAGCAGCCTCTTATTTACGGATCACTTTCAGAGGCAAAGGCAAATTACACGAATGGTAATTATTAGCCAGCCAAACACAAACATATCCCTTTAACCCCTTCTTCATCCATTTGATATAGACCCTAGTACTAGGCAATTATGGGCAAATGACGAGACTATAAATTAAATTCCTATTAATGATGCGAAGTTGGAAAGAAAGGGCTAATAAGTACAAGAGAACTGAGTTTAAAATAGATCCTTAGAGTCACATTCTGAGCACAACAAATTGTCAATATAACACAGTTTTCACAACAAATATTATGATTTTGATAAGTTACTTCTTACAATATCATTTTAAAATTATTTGAAAAGTTGAGTAATATTTTCCAAAAATTCTTTAAAGCACTTGTGCTTTTAAAACATCGTTGACAGAACAGTTTTAGTATATAAACTAATATACTAGAAAAACTTTACTATCATATCATTTTATGTAGTAATAAAAATAAAACAGTCTAAAAAAGCCCGAGTGTTTAATAATGCTTATCGACCGTGCTTTATACAAAATTTTATGCATTTTTAAAATAAATTTACACAAAAACAAAAAAAATAATTGTTTAATTAAAAATTTCGATAAGCTGCTCTGAATTTAAAATATTTTGCATCCCTCTTTTACTCATAGCCGAATGTTTTGCATCTCTTTCTTACTCATAGCCGAATATTTTGCATCTCTTTCTTACTCATAGCCGCGAGGCGTTTTTAAAAAATTTCCAATATGTGGTTTTCCAATAATATTCAAAATAAAATCGTTAATACTTTAATAATAAAGAAAAAGCCCATGTGCTTTAAAGAATTCTTTAAAGCACTTTTGATATAATGACGACTTTGACGGAACAAATTTGAATGTCATAATATCAATTTTAAGCTACAAAAATGCATAAAAATTTAAGATAAAAATTAAAAGAGATCATTCGATTTCTTAAATCAAATTTAAAATTTGTTAAAATTTGTAGTCTCCCTCGCAATGTTTTTTTTTCTTTTTATGTCCTGCTCGGGTGTAAAGTCCTGTTTATAACTCGGAAACGATGAAACACTCACCTTCGGCTCGAATGTTTCACACTCGTTAAAAAATATTTGACCTTACACCCTTGTAGCACAAAGAACTATTATGCGATTTTGTCGCATAAAATTGATATTATGACACTAAAATTTGTTCTTTCAAAGTCGCTGTGTATGGTTTAACTGTATTTATTTATCTTATCGTCCTTGTTGTATAAATTAACATAAAAATCTTAAAAATTCGTTGAATTTCTCTAAAAATATATTTTGCTCTGTTTCATACTGTATACCTGGGTTTGTTGTTTATAAATATTTAAATCGTATTGCGGGAAAGGGATAGAACATTCCTAAATGAAAAATAAATTAAAATAAACTAGTGTAACATTTTCGCAATTTTGTTTAACTTTAATTTCATTGCACCGATTAATGAATTGAGGGAAACTTTTTTAGTAATCGCTGTCTCCGGTACAAATTCTAATATTTGGATAATAGTTTTCAATGTATGTTTCTATTTTATAACAAAATGTTGATTCGGAACAGAATTTTTAAATATAAAAACCCATAACTGTAACCTGAGAGTGCCGGATAATTAACGCGCGCCACCTAGAAGTGCAGCAAGCTAAAATCATACAAAAAAGAACAGCTTGCTTTGTTTCAACCTCTCTTTCAAACTCTGTTTTAAACTAACTGATTTACATGTATTGTGTCTGGAAATTACCAAATTGGCACGTTTGCCATCTTGCATTAAAATTGGTTTTGTGTACAAATATAATTTTAATATTATTATTTTTTTACGTTGTCTTTCGCCGCGGTTTACCACTAATGTTCGTTAAAGTTCGTCAATATTTTACAGTAAAACCTCCATTATCAAACTAATTTTCATATAACTTGATGAATTTTGTTTATGAATGGCACACATTAATAATAAAAAGGCACTAGTGCCTTAAAGAATTTTTTGAAGCGCTTGTGCTAAAAAAACGACTTTGACAACCAATTTGACTGTCATAATATCAATTAAGCAACAAAACTGTTTAAAATAATAACAATAAATATTTTTTTATAATGTTATTACCATTGTTCGTTATATAATATATTAGAAAATATTGAAATTCAATTGATAGTTGTTAATAAAAATAATAATATATCCATTAAATGGAAGAATTTGTTGATTTTAACAAATCTATTGTATTCATTTATGCAAATAAATTAAAGATTTTGATAATTTGTAAAAAGGTTGAAAAATCTTATGGTTTATAATATTGTCTCCCTTGTTTTGAAATAGGTTTTAGTTTTCTTTATTATCTCTCTACAATAAATACCTCCATGTTAGGCATTTAATCTGAAACATTTAAAGTATTTCAAATCGCTTAATTAAGAGTCCTAATGGGCTTTGAAATAGAATTCAAATTAGATCTTTAACTTTGTCTCATCTTTATTCAAACAAAAATGATGTTGAACTTGATTGAAGAGAATAAAATTGCTTTCTAAATTTGGTCAAAGTCGAAGTTTGGTTTAATTTGCGCCACGAGAACCGACTCCATTAATGACCATTAAATTTCCATTAAAATAAGTAACAATTTGATAAGGATTGATTTTTAGAACTTTGGAACGTGTGGTGAATGATTTAATAGAAATTCTTATAATTCAAATATGATAGGAAAAGAGTTGAATTAAGAAATTCAAAGAGATGGTTTTAATAAATAAAAACGAAAGAGATTAAATTGAGTATTAGCTGTAGTGAATCACTATTTTATTTTACCTATAATAGAGGTTCTATTTTTAGGAAATTTTTAAAATAAAACTGGTAGAAATTATGTAGAAAAGAAAGAGTAGCGCAGTTGATTAAGCGTCGGCGGTGACACAAAAATGGTTTAATATAAAAATTGTTAAAATAAATTTAAAAAAAACTAAACTGTGCAACAACTGGTGTCGTCAGCATTATTTGTTCGTGTTCACATAAATTTTCAAAGCTTAGATGGAGTGCATAGAATCGAAGAGATAAACCGGATCTTTCTAATACTAGTATTTTGCTGTTGTTCAATGAATGGATACAGATGGAAATTATAAAAGAGGTGGTCTGTTTCGGTGGCAAAAACATGTCAATAAATACGCTCTGTATAAAATCCCGCCTCATAGTTGATGTGGTAACTCACTAGACTGCCTCATTGCATGGGTTCGATCCCTGTGCAAGTAGGATTGACTGCATCCTTTTTCAACTGGTCTAGGTGCTATTAATTAATTAATAATACACTAAAAACAAATAGTTATGAAAAGTCTTAGCCCGTTGGTTGAGGTTAGGACTCCAAATGTTCCTAACAGGAATTGAAAGGGAAATTTATATAGAATCATTTCTTCATGTTACTAATCACATCATAACAAATAACGGTTCGTTGTCATGATATTCAAATGCCAATTGCGAAAAGATTGGCAAATGTACAGGTAGGGCATTAGATAACATTGATTACGTAAAACCATTTGATTAGACCTTGACCGGTAACGGTTGTTATGTCGTCGAAACAAACAAACAAACAAACAATCAATAATTTAATCTGATATGAATTATCATTCTCAGCTCTCTTTTCTTCTTCAAAATGTTAATTTTTCTTTGATGAAATATTGTTCCAATATTAAGGTACATTAATAGAAGTAAGATCGTCCAACTATTTATTGCGTTTCTGTGCTAAAATTATTGATTTGTTAGAGAAAAAATTAGAAGGTATAGATGTGGACGACGTATATTTAAAAAAATATTACATAACAAGCTATATAGCGACAATTTTGCAAGAAAAGATTTATGGCCATATTTTTCTCTTAAAATTGATCACAATGAAGTATCATTTTCCTTTGGTTTAACACCTTCCGACCTAATTTCAATGGCATTATGTGATAGATAAGTTCTCTTTCAATACATCACAATCAATTTTAAGCCTTAAATAAGAATTATTGTTGTTATAAATAGCAAATATAGGGCCGGAACTATGCCAATAAGTCTTGACAATTTCATGAAAAAAATATGGTTATTCAGGGAGCTATTTGCTTGATGTGTTAAACCAAAGAAAAGACTATTTAATGTACTCTAAGAATTATTTACGGAATTAATAGCTTTACATTTATATCTTCCTTTTATTATACAAAATCAAAAGTTGCGTTAATTTTGGGAAACCCATTATAATAAAATATGGAAAACGTAAATTATAAATTTTACAAAATTTTCTAAAAAGCAAATTTAGACTTCTCTTTGTACTGAATATATTATAAACAACATATTTTATATAATTAAACTTCACTTTTATTATACTTTATTAAACATGTTTTTATATGAAGTGTTCTTATTATTATTTTTAAACAAAACAATCATATTCTTTTAAACTTCTATAAAAAAACAAAACTTATTTTATTAAAAAATTCCCTTCATGAAATAAATCTATAAAACTGGAGTGTGTTTTAAAACTCCAAAATGTATTTGTTTAAATGATTGGACATGATCTCAGTTTTCCTCTTCGAATAATAATTAACCTCCAAAATATTGATGTTTCTACTTTATTCAGTTTAAAACAAAATCAAGTAGTGTTGTGAAAAAACAATCATCGATTACTGAGATCACAATTAGTGATCACTTGAACTTCATTCACGGAGAGAATGAATTTAAAAAAAAAACTGGATTGGAAGAGTCATTCGCAGAGAATCGGGTCAATCCAGTTACCTTGGCTGGGGTTCAGATTGAATGAAGACAGAGAGTCTAATTGTCAATTAACCGGTATACATTCGCAAAGTGGGCAAACAACTTGCAATTTTCGACTAACCAGATCGCGGCGCACGATCATCTCTCCCAAACAGGTAATCTTTGTTCCATCTCTCTGCCGTGTGGCTTCTCTGTGTCACCGCACTTAGCTTACTTCAAAACCACATGGTAATCTCGTTTTGAAACTGAAACGGACACTGCCCTGATGCCTGATTGACCAGATTTTGTTTGGGCAAACCACATTCTTACTCTTTTCCCATTCAAGTTTACAATGTTCATAACTCGTTTACGAACGTATTTTTTTGGTTTTATTAGCGTTTTTTTTTAAATACAAAAAATAAAATTAAACCAATTTTAACTAAAAAATAAAAGTACAGGAAATACTTTCATACACAAATTTCATAAAAGGAATGATATTTTCTCAGTATAAAAACGATAAAACGTAATAGATATTGATAACTAATAAAATATTAAATTAGAGATTAAATTAATTATAAATATAATATTTACATGATCGAGTGGGCGTGCATTTTGGGTGACAGTTTGTTTTTTTTTCAAGCGGATTCTTAAAGTATTCGTTGTGCTTGCAATCTTTGACAAATATTAGAGATTTTTGTATCCACCGATAGCTAAAATGTGCATCGTTTAATATAATAAAAACTAGATTTAATTAACATTTATTTTATTTGAAAATTGGAAAAAGTATTTTTTATCTGTCAAACAAGGATTTTTTCTGCACTGCTGCTATGATTAAGATAAGTAGAAATCATAATCAATTATTATTTAAATTGAAAAAAATAATTTTATTAGCTGTCATTTAAGCAAATTAATTTTGACGTTTAATTATTGTGCATTTTGTGCGCTAGTATATATAGAAGATATTTCAAATTATTAAAATATAATTTTATAAGTGTAGAAAATTAAAGTTGATTCAAATGACCATTTATTCAATCTCTCAAAAATTATAGATGATTTATGAAGTCGAGGTTAGGGAAAGAAGTAATGAAATAGTAAACCAAGTATAATAAAATAAATTTCCCTTTCAATTCCTGTTAGGAACTTTTGGATTCTCAACCTCAAC
This sequence comes from Clogmia albipunctata, assembly GCA_001014945.1. NCBI lineage: Eukaryota > Metazoa > Arthropoda > Insecta > Diptera > Psychodidae > Clogmia > Clogmia albipunctata. The sequence continues at coordinate 35,869 of JXOV01010995.1, forward strand.
CAACGGGCTTAGATTTTTCATGCCTATTTGTTTTCAGTGTATTATTAGTCAATTAATAGCACCTAGACCAGTTGAAAAAGGACCCAATCAATCCTACCCGCCCAGGGATCGAACCCATGGCCTTCGAGGAGGCAGCCGGATGCGTTAACACATCGGCTATGAGGTGGGTGAAAAGAAATATAATAAATAAGTAATATAAACTTGAAAAAATTACAAAAACTAACATTAACTAAATTAAAAATTTCCCTTACTAACAGTCTGTCCATAACTAATCCTAAATCCTTCCCTTATGCTGTGTTCGACCTATACTGTCCACGTGAGCGGTGCAGAATGGCGGGTCGAGCGCACNTTCCCCTCCTTAAGCATAAAAGTAGGTAGGGACTAGGGACAACGCCTACGTGAGGAGGAGGCGATGGGCGGCACCCATCAATCCAAGAAAACACGATGGTGCAACGGTGAGTGAGGGCTTTAACTCATTAATGGGTTGTTTGGTCCAATTAAACAAAACAATACTAACATAGATTTTTATAAATAGCAGAAAAGAGTTTTGCTAATTCGTTACTCATTTAAACGATCACGTATTTTGGACAATGACCTCTATTGTAGGTAAGCAAATGAGTTAATTTCGTGATGTTATTGTTTTTTTCGCCTTCGATCGATCGCACAGGTCCACCAAACAAAACGGTATTGCCGGCTGCCTGCTCTCGATTCCGAAATGTAAACAGTAAAGTGGTGTGGCGCGAACGCCTATCTGACCAAACTGGCTGGACGAGATGAGGCCATCCGAAAATTCTTGCCCAGAATCGGGTTTTCGTATGGACAGATCCAGTATTTCTCCTCGCTTTTGCCTGAGCGAGCGCGCGCGCGGAGGGAAAAAATCGAAAAGATTGCAGCGTGTCTGAGTGACGACTAGACTGCCTGCCCGCCTCAATCTGGTTTAAAACCTCATCATCATCATCATCATCTTTAACGAAATCGAAAATAACTGGATTTATTACTCGGTTCGAAGTCAAAGTCTGAGTTTACAGAACGCTGATCCATTCAGAAAATATACGTACGAGGCAAATCAGGTTCACTTGAGAACCTCAC
>JXOV01010996.1:0-11132 GCA_001014945.1 Clogmia albipunctata
TTTAAAAATTTTTTTTTAATTATTTTTATTTATTAAATCAAATCAATTACAAAATTTACATTTTTTATTAAATATAGATTTTTAAGCTGAATCACTACGAGTGTTCCTGTCCTTCATTTCGATAATGTCCATAAAATAGAGAGAGCTGCTGGCATGGCTGTCGGATAAGCAAAGTGAATCAAATTTTCCCTCTTGCAGAATTTGCAATATTTACGCTGTCGTTTTTAACAAGTTATTTCATTTTTCAATTCCTTATTTAAGGAGTGTTCTGATTTTTAATATATCTTCTGTATTTATTTACTAATTAAATATTTATATCTTTTTATACAGATTTTTTGAACAATTAGATATCTTCACCCTTTTAGTAATTTCTTTTCTATTTAACTATATTTTTAAAACATTAAACTAATTTATCAAATTTACATGAATGTCCTTTGTCTATTTATAATGTTAAATAATATGGATATATAGTCGAAAGTCGATAATTCAAACCTCTCTCGAGTTAAAATCTCTTGATATTTCAAACTAAATGCATACAAAGTTATGCTCTTAATTCAAATGAAAAACAATTCTGTTATTTACCAAAACCACGCGGTATCCATTTTCCAATAGCAGCTAAATAATTTCAGAAAAATCAGTTCATTGATTGATGTCTTCACGCTTTATTCAATTTCTGTAATACTTATTTCACGATGCCTATTACAATATATTCCTTTTTATCAGGAAAAATAATATTCAAGTAAAACTTGTGTGCAATATACTTGGCTCGATTATTTAGTAGCAGTCTTTCTATTTGATAGGAAATATGTACTGAAAAACTTGCACATTTCTGGTCTATTTCTGAACGATTCCTGGGCCAAACCCTGATAGCAAAATAGAGAATTAGCAAAATCGCACAACAGTTTTTGCCAGACCAAAAATAGAAACGGAATCGCCCATTATTGTATATTATTGTGCTGAAATCGTTACTTTTCTTCCCTGCCAGTCACATGTTAATGTTGCCTGGACGGAGCAGCACGAAAGCTTGTAGACTATGCGAAATTTCTTCTGAACACAGAGGGTGTAATTCAATCCCTGGCAATACATAATTCTTGTCCATTTCGCCTGTTGTTAATGGTGTGAAACAGAAAATCTGGCAAATTATGTGTTTCCTCAACAGAAAAAGTGTAAGAAAATAGTATTTTATTAGATATTCTGGAATATGTTTCAGGGTGGAAATTAGTCAGACCGAATTAATTTACCCCATATGATATATTCAGACTAATCACCATTCAATTATACGAATACTAAAAAATAATCTATTTATTTAGTTATAAAAGAGAAATTTTGCTAATCTATCCTAAAATAATATAAGATAATGTAATTTTATGATGATTCATTCAAATAATGGAGGATAAGTATATTCCTTAGAAAGAAAGAAATAAAATATCTCCTTAATTATGTTCACTATTTTACTTTTAAAACCAAAAGTAGATATTTTTGCAAAAAAGTAGTTTTTAAAAAATGATTTACAAATAATTTTTATAAAGTCAATCAAATAATTTTAAAAAAATTACTATATTAAACAAATATATAATATGTTTTTGAAAGAATTCGCAATACAAAGAAAAGCATTGAAGATTTAAAACGAGATATCTTCTCAATGCTGTTAATTTTTTTCCTACTAATATTTTTAAAAAAACACATTTCATTTTTTAAAAATGATTTATAAACCATTTCTCTTAAAGTTTAATTGAAACATTATCAAATAATTAAATTTACATAAAGAAAAATAAAATTATTAAAGTAAACTGACTCAACTCAACAAACATAATTATGTTTCTGCATTTTTGTTGCTTAAAATTGATATTGTGATACTCAAATTTGTTCTGTAAAAGTCATTATTATAGCACAAGTGCATCAAAGAATTCTTTTTAAAGCACTAGTGTTTTTTATTATTAAAGTAAGACCTCCGTGAAATTTTTTTTTTAAAAAAACCACCTATCGGAAAATTTTGAACTACGCCTTGCGGCTATGAGTAAGAGAGAAATGCAAAATATTCGGCTGTGAGTAAGAGAGGGATGCAAAATATTTCAAATTTTTAATTTACAGCCACTTAACCAACTTTTTAGAAAACCATTTATTTTTTTGATTATTTTTGTGTAAATTAATTTTAAAAATGCATACAATTCTGTATAAAATACGGTTGATATGCATTATTAAACACACGGGCCTGCTTTTAAGCACTCGCTTCTCTCGTGGTTTTAAAATACCATAGTGTTTACTTACGCCTTATCTTATCGACCTAGTTGTATAAATAACAATTTTGAAATAATTTATAATTCTCATCCCATGTTTTTATTACAATTAAATATTTTGAATCTGACATTCGAGATGTGTGAATAATCAGAAATTTAGAAAATCTTACCTAACCATACGTATATGTTTTCTCAACAATTTCAATTACGTGATTTTCTAATTTATATCATTAATTCTAAGAAATCTGATCCCAAAATAGTTTCTCTTTCAATTGAAAAAAGTTCATTTTCTTCACACCAATATATCCGTTAACTACAAAAGAATTTCTCGAATTGTATTTCTGGGCCATTAATATTTTGGTCATTAAAGCCCACACTCGGCATTTCCATTGCCCCAGAGGTTGGCCAGCACGAAGGGGAAATGCCAATTTCCCTCAATGTCGGTAAATTGAAAATGAAGAAAAAAAGAAGCAGAGCAAAAAAACCTTCAGAAGATTTACACCCTGAGGGCTCCCAGCGTGGAATGAAGAATGAAGATGGACAATGAGGAATGGTATTAAATTGGAGTACATTATTCAATATATCGAGCACTAGAGCAAATCACGCACAAAAGGAAAAGAGGAAGCAAGCAACAACAAAAAGCCTAGTGCAAAAACCCGGTCATTACTTAAGTACAGTATAATAATAAAAGTCCAAGTCGTTTCAATTGAACCAGATACCGTTTCATCTAGAGTACATTTGTTCTACATAAGCTGAGATTATCCAGGCTTTTTTGCCGTTTTCTTATTGTCCATTCTCATTTGGCGAAATCAAGAGAAGAAGAAAAAACCAAGAAGAAAATGAGGAAACCCAATGAAACGCAACTCAAATTAAATTGCACACTAATCCACTTCTGATCAGAGGTAGAGAACCAAAATAGACTTTAACCCTAAACTGGATAAGACAAAATTTCTACATTCTTAAGGTGTAATATAATTTATTTAAAACAAATCTCGAGATTTAAATTTGGATAAAATTAATTAACCTTCTCAAACAGTTTAACAAAATGAATGTAATTTTTTAAAATAAATTAATTAGAAAACGAAAACATAAAATAAAATTATATGCAAATATTTAATCTATTAAATCAATTTTGTGTTCTTAAACATTAATTGCTGATTTAAAACATAACTTTTATCAACGCTAACTTAACAATAAGGTAAGGACCTGTGGTGGTAGTAGAAGTGGAAAGGTAATCGCCACTGCTGTATGCAAGGCAATTAATTAAAGTAGTTATATACTATCAATTAAACCCAAGACAATATTCTTTGGCTCTAATATGCTAAATGTCCGTTATTCTGACCCGAAGTGGGCAAAATATCGCAAAAATTCTCTCATCATATTTGGTAAAAAAAGTAATAAAATTTTAAAGAAATGGTGGTAAATTCAGTACAATATAGTATCTAGATAACAATACACATGTGTCTAGTCCTTATTTCGAGTTAATACAAAATCAAAACAATGAAATACAGCGGAGTCGATGACGTCACACATTCAACTGCCAATATCTGGACAACTTAGTTAAGGTTGAGCGGCTCTGACTTTTATAACAATATTTATTAATCCAAGTTTAAATATTAGAGTGTAAATATAGTGGATAATCCATGTTCTAGTAATTAATTACAAGAATTGCGAAATCATCGAAGGATGAGATTTCTTAAATTCAATTCTCAACAAAAGATCTGTCCAAGGGTAAAACATCCTCACAACTTCTGCTCATGTCCATAAATAGCTCATAATTCATACTAGCTCTCCTTATTACTAACATCGAACTTATCCGCTAAAGTGTACAGACCTATACTGCCCTTGTGTGACGTGCGAATGACTATTCACCATTCTTCCGGTGATACATTGTTCTGTATCGCTAAAATGATCTTATTCAAATTTTTATATATGAAAAAGGGCTATAATCCCCAAGCGGGTTCTGCACCAAGCCTACCATAACCATTCCATTTTCTAATCAAAAATTAATTAAGACATTCGAGGGTTAAGACAGGAAAAGAGCGGCTGAATAAAAGCTCGTAAAAGCCCTGGTTTCAAAAGTATACTTAATTATAAATAAGTCGAGATTAGAGCTCAGATCACTAATTCGACCATTAATTATGGGACTTACATCATTATACTTGACGATATTAATTGAAAAGTTGGCAAACTTTTTCTTATTCAATCAACTTTTGCTGGAATTTTTGGCAATTGAAAAGGGTCGAATTAACGGATTTCACCCGGAAGGAATTTAATGGGATGAAGTATATAAATTGAACAGGCTTTTTTTCTCCCATTTCTTTTCTTTTCGTGGCTTGATTCTTGTATTAAAAATAATAAGATTGATAATGAAAAACTTTCACATTACAAATCAATGGAAGAGGAAGAAAAAAATTAAAACAATATCCAGTAATGAATTGATCTCTTTCGAATTGAAAAGTGAAGACAGTTTCATCCCACGATTCGAGCCTCGCACATCGTGGACTTGAGTTTCATTTTCTCATAGAAAAGTTATAAAAGCGTACAAAGAAAGATACGAGTCCAAACAAGGAGAATGTGGCTCATTGTCCGATTAAATTAAAAAATACACTCCACAGAATGGACTGTGTTCAATTATACGACTCTCTATATAACAATAATCTTCTCCTCTAGTACACTAGAGCTATTGGTGCACGAAGAGGCAAAAGATGAAATCGAAGAAGTGGAGCACAGTCATGTCGTAAACATGTTCGAATCGACGTAATTTATTTGAAACAAGGAAAGTAATTACAAGCCAATACAAAATATGGGAATTGTAGCTACTGGGCTTGGATTGAAATAAAATAGTGCAGAACTCCGCCATTAAACGTCTTTCTGTCACTCTTTCCAATTGAATTTCGAAATGTAAACTTTTTATTGAATGTTATAATAAGTTTCAGACTCTGTTCCTTTGCAGACATTTTCCAATCACATTTTAAGTTCCTTTCCAATCTTGTGTAATTAAATTACATGTTAAACATCAATTTATTGCTTGAATTAAAAAACTACATATTTAAAAAATAAAAATCGATTGAGAAAAAAGAAAACTGTCAACATTGTAAATTATGGAAGTAAAATTTAAAGTTCGTTAAATAATTAATTTACAAAAAGGCCCATAAACGATTAATTATTAAAATTATTTCAAAATGTGTATTGATTGGGTATATAAGTCAATTTTAATAAAATTTATAATTGAGTTATATTGCTATAAAGCATCTGTCACTAGAAAATGTCTTTGGCAGAAAATATAAAGAAAAATCGTCTAATCTTTTATATGACACATTTGCAAATTGTATATTTTAATTATCAATTATTCAATACATTAACAAATATTCTGAACGTTTATTTTGTTTTTGTTATAATTATACAAATAATTGTTACACCCTGTGATGTAACGAGATTTGTTGTAAATAGTAATTGTAAATATTATTAATGTAATAATAAATCAGTGTTGTTTTAGATGTCAAAGAGTGCTTTTCGTTTTAAATAATTAGCCTTTACAGCGGGATCTTGCCGACGAGAATGGGATAATAATATAATATATATTTCTTAGGTAAAATATACAACAATAAGTATTAATTATTTTTCTAGGATCCTATTTATTATTCTAAATTAAAGTTATTTAACTCATAGGGTAAACTAGGAAGAGACCCCATACTATTTGGAAGAATTGCTACAAATAGTAAATTAAAAGGTTTTGTAAATTGGATTGCTTTAAACATTGAAGCCTAATTAATATGGCTTATTATCATATCAACATATTTTGATTGGGGCTGTAATTTAAAAAAATATATCCAATAAAAACTGACAATTAAAAATATGACATCTTCTCCGATAAATTTGGGATAGATCAAGTCCTTTTACATGAGTTACATTTTCTATTAGTTCTTTTTAATGCAGAATTCCTTTTTCATACCTATTGTAATCTGAAAAGTACTTTTTCAAGACTCACGAGACCTGTTTGGACCAGAACTACATTTTGTGCAATTTATTATCGAAAAGTAGCCTTTTTTAAACGCAAATTGGTTCTGTAACGGTTTACTTTTCATCACGGAATGCGGTAATAATTCAAAATTTGCACGCAAATAGTCACCAATTTAATGAAATTACATATTGTTGTCATAACCTAATCTGTACAAATTTTTGATAAAGTTTATTAGAGTGAGATGGGAATGTTTCTATCTGTCTCCGATCAAATCAGATTTATTTAAGTGGCGGTTCTCCCTCTAATTTGATTAGACTGTGACTTACTTGTTCCACAATTTCTCCCGTCAATGTAAATAGACCTTTTCTCCTCAATCCCAGCCCTTGTGATGTCCAAAAATGTTACGATACGGGTAATGCCAAATACAAAATAATAATAATAAAAAAATTGTTCCACAATTTGAAAAAAACGAAGATTTTTATTAGTAATTATCGATTAGCTGGTATTGTTTTCAGAATTACACCAAATAGCGTTCAATACACATGTGAAATTGGTTATTACAGTACTTTTATCAAAATATACTAATAAAACCACTAAGAATCAAAATTTTTAATCCATCTAAACAGAAATAGGAAAATGTTTAATTAAAATCTAAAACCTATTCTTATCCCCAATTCTTAATATTTGACCCTGAAAGTCGTTCCATCAACTTGGTGCTTATCCGAGACACACATATCAATCACTTTCTTTAATAATTGGATCTGACATATCGTGCATTGTTTTAATTTATGCATCTTGGGGAAGTCTGCATTAATAAATTTATAACAAATTATCAACCCCTCCGAAAATATAATCCATTATCCCTGGTAGAGAACTTGTCTGAGATTTATGGAATGGACAACTTAATGAAACGGCTGCACGCAAAATAACCCCTCAGAGAAGGCTCTGGAATCAGAGTTCTAGACTGAGTTGTGTGTGGAGAGAAGTGAGCTAGCGAGCAAGTAGCAGTGGCACGCATCCCCCAACAACACGTGTGTGCCCTAATGTGTCCAATTACTAAATATTCCGCACACGAAACTCGTCCAAACAAAAGTACATGCAATAAATCCTGGCGTCTCGCACTTTGGCTATATGGACGTAAATCTGTCAAAATGTTCTTGTTGGCCATATGTTGGCACTTTGGAGCAGACATGCAGGGGGATGTAGAGTACTCCAAGTACAAAAAGACGAACGAGCAAACTATAGAGATGATGAATAAGAAATTTTGAGATTTTTTCACGCGGTCGCCGACAAAAGCTCAAATTTGAATTCTGCCAACATCATGGTCATAAAACGAGTCTCATCGTCGTTGTCCATAGAATACTCACTCACAAAGATGATGATGATGATTATGATGACCAATATCGGTCATCACGGAGTTGACTTGATGCTAGAGATGGCCAAAGGGTGAATCGTTAAGAAGAATAATCCTTCCAAGAAAATTCTAAACATGATTTAAAAAAAGTTTTATTTCAACAAATAGTGCTTTAGTATTATTGTTTCGCCAAAACTGATATTTTAGATGCATAAAAAATATGTGGAATCTAAAATAAATCAAAATGAATAATTACTTTAGAAAAATTAAATTAATATTCAACAAAAAAAACAAATATTTTAAAATATTTTTTCAAAAATACAGACAAATATTGAAATCACAATTAAAATAGTTTTCTGGCCATACCTTACAATATTCGTATATCTATTAAATAGTAATAAAGTTATCTCAATTGTAAATGAGTAAAGCCCAAAGATCAACAATAAAATTAAAATTAGCTGTTAACCAAGGGAAGAATACTAATGAATTTATTTTAATTTTATATTAATGTAACTCTAAATTAAAAACTAATTTATGATATTGGGCGGATTTCCACCCCCTGAGCAACCCTGCTTAACTACTACTCCCGTCTGGATGAATCAATCTTTGAGACTTTTCCAGACTATAACAGTAGTCCGTATAATATCAATCACTTATTTAATTACCTAACGAAGCCAACCCAATTAACATTCGAGTAGCTATGGACTAGGCCGATTGAAGCGGTTCGTTTCTTGGGATTGAAGATGAAGGCAGATCATACATGATTGCTAAAATGTCAAAGATAAATTTTATAATCATAAGATTTTTGTGGTTTTCAATATTTTATTAAAAATTATTTTTCTTCAATTTAAAACTCAAACCATTACGAACTATTTTACAAGAAATATTTCTACATTAAAACGATGCAAATACGAATAAAACAAATAATTTTAAAACCAACATTAACATTTAAATAACGATTCATCCTATAGAGAATCGTCTCTTTCAGAATAGAGAGCTATGTAGAAAAGAATGATCAAACAAATTTAATCAAAACAACTCACGATTTGTTGGGGAGAAAAATCGTAGAGATGGATTGGAGCTGATAATGTCTGAAGAAGAATTCGAAATATTAACAAATATTTTGGTGGCTTTCTTTGAAGCTAATTTGTGAACCAGCGCGCGATTTGTGATGGCTTTAAAGGTGAAGACCATATAGAATAATAGAGATGGAGGTACGGTGGGGAAGAGGCATAGGAGGAAAGAAGAAGAATGAGAACTATTAGTTTGGGCAGCTAATAATGGCCCATTCTCGATTTATCAACAGCAATCGAGACTCTTTGTGTTTTTATTTAGATTGACTCTCGGAGATTTATTAGGAGATTTCAATTTGGAGTGAATCTGATCCGAACTACCGTTTTTGTGGGTTGATGCTCTTTTGGGATTAGGAGAGAGAGAAAAAGAGTGAGAACACAAAACCGTAATATGATCAAGCTTCAATGAATTAAAAATGGGACGAGGAAAAAATTAACAGGTTAAAATTAGCAGTTGATATATGTTTTTGGGAATTTTTAGAAGAAGAAAAACACCTAGCTATTATTAATCAAAAATCCCCAAATCACGACGTCTATCAGTGCCAATTTCTGATACTCTTCATCGTTCATCAAATCCTCTTCTCATGAGTAGATTAAGTCGAGGTAATAAAAGCTAATTTATGCAGTAAATGCTTTTGTACCCATTTTTCTTTTTTCTATTTTTTTATCATTTATCAATATAAAATAATAATATCGACTAATAGACTTGGCTTTAAAAATAATTCTATGCCGCTTTCAAAACCCATTTCCAAAAGTATTGGTTAATTCGTTTTTATCACACTTATTAAGATAGTGGCACACAGCTTCCCCCATTCGCTTCTTTGAGTCTTTCTTTCTTCGCTTTATAGAAACATTCATCGTTCAGAGATCCATTTATTTAATGGCGTTTTATTCATATTTTGATATTCCCCGCTTAAGCTGATGATCATTTTTCTCCTGCGCGGGACAGGCCAGTAACAATAAATAAACATTAAACTAATCCTTCAAAATAGTTAAGAAATAATGGACGGGAAAACGACGACAGCGACCAAGTAAAGTCAGTTTTAAGCTGAATTAACCTTCGGTGCAAATCTTTAGTTACAGTTGCTTAGTTCAGTTATGAACTCATTTGTTGTATATTGGTTTGTGGGCTTAAAACCCGATTGGGGATAATAGCAATCATTTACATAAATATAAATGAATAAGTTGATTGTCAAGCTGCAAACTAACGTTTTATTAGGTGTTGGATGGACATCCCCACGTTAATCACCATAGCTCTCCCTAACTAACTTATTGCTATTGATGTAGTAATTTCTTTAAATGATCTGAAAAGCGTTTGAATGAGAAAGTGTTATAACACCGCCCACTAGAGCAATATAAGTCCAGCCACTTTAGCGGAAATGTTCAATGCTAGTAATATGTGTAGTTAGCATGAGTTTTAAAACTTTTTAACTGTACAAAGAGAACAAATTCATTCCAATTTTGATATATTTTTCTCCAAAACTATTTTATAAATTTGTGATTATTTATAATATTCGAAAAACGTTATAATAAAGTTTTCCAAAAAAAAATTAATTAAATTTGGTTTTAAATAGCAAAAACTTTTAGTGACTGTGACTGATTATAACAGGGTGTATATTTGTGGTATGGAAATGACGGCAATCGAGGAGGACTCTTATTGAAATGGAAATATTAATGAGTTTCAAATGGGTAAGGATTAAGGTAAGACGCTTAACTAAATTGAGGAGGGGCGTAAAAACTGGCTGTCAGTCTTTCTGTCTTGAAATGGAAAATCAAAGAATAATCATTTATTCTCAACTCTGTCCAATAATTAAGTAATAATACCAAATGATTAATAATTGTAATTAGCCTGTAAACGATTTTACATTAATACTTTAAAATATGACTCGGTCAATTTTTTAGTAAGTTATGCCATCAAACTGGTTTTTAACGATAAAGGTGACTTTTATTTCATTTTTGAAATTTTAATTTCATAATCATAAGATGGTTTTAATGTTTGTTACTAACTACATAATATACATTTGCCATTTAGATATTAGCTGATTAATTTAATTATCAGCAAATAATAGCAAATTGTTTTCTATTTAATCAAAGTAACTTATGTCAATTGCTTAAAAAGATATTTCATTGAAAGTTTACTAAAATCTCAAAAAAACTTATCTTCTACCAATTTCTAAGATTATGGTTGTAAAACATTGATGGCTTAATTGAAGAAGAAGAATGCGAGTTGTCAGTAATTCTTTATATTATAGATTGCGGTTTGGAATTCGAATTAATTAAGTGGCCTACGATTGTTTGTTTAAATTATTTATGAGCAAGGGCTTTGATACCGGAGCGGGTCATACTCCCAGCTTACCGTAGACACAGTATAAAAGGATATGCTATGTAATATAGAACATTTTAGGATAATGTGGGATGACTTAATGAAATACAATAAAGTACGATGTAATATAGGATAATACAATGTAATGTTATGTATGGCAGTATATGTTGATATAATTTAT